>JADGJL010000386.1:0-23206 GCA_027600665.1 Irineochytrium annulatum
CACGAAGAAAACGGCATGGTCTAGGTCTCGCAAGGCCACGTCCCGTTGTGATATGCGGGGCATGCTGCTCTTTTGACGACTGCTGGCGGCTTATTTGCCCTGCAAAATCACGCTCAAAGTTTAGGCCCCTCCGTTAAAAAATTGCAAAAGCGCATTTTACGGTGCCATGGTTGGCATCTGCGTTCGACACCAAATGCGAATTTTATTCAACCTTGAAACGTACTATTGTTACTGGCGATCTGTTCAAAACATGGGTGGCCGGCCCTATACATGGCATCGACCCAGTAGTGGTGATGTAAGTTTCCTCTCCTTATGAAAGTTCTAATGGTTCTTTCAGTGGTTCCATTCGATGCATGCTCGTACGCTTCGACGCTTCGATAGTCTCTGACTGATATTTCTCTCTTTCAGCTTTTCGGCTAGGTTACCCTTTACGAATTCAGCGGCGTTATCTGATCTAACTGTTTCAATTTCCTGTTAGTGATCTTCGCGGCCCATCGATCCAGGACAGCACAGCATTGGCAACGGTCTGCCCGCTCTTATAGGAAAGGCCAAATGTGAATTGCACTTTGAATAATTATCGAGCAGAGCTAATCCATATTTTTCATCATTCCTACTGGGATTACTTTCCATCACCGTAATACCCATATGGACCAGATCAAGTGGGTTTTCGATTTCTGATTTATGATGTCGCATTCAACTGCCGTGCCTTTTCCTTCCATACAGATCGTTCATTTTAAATCCGCCTTAGCTAAATGTCATCCTTGATATTCATCGATTTCCCAGTCCGTCTTTCGGCAACTTCACTAAGTTTTCATATCCTAGGCATCCTAATCTTGCTTGCCACAAGTCGAACGTCGACACAAATGCATGATATGGCTCTTTCTTGGGCAATGAGCTTGATCTGTAATTCTTTTAACTCGTTCTCATTCAATTTTGCGTATAGGACGGCTTGATGATCTGAGTGTAGCTGGACTACTTCCGAAGTAAGTTTTCCGTCAACTCCTGCTTTCGCTAATTGTGACATCGAATGTAAATTCTCTTGCATCTTAGGTTCATAATAGATTGTGCTCAGGATAATTGTCGTCCTTCCATCCTTCAATTTGCTTTCAAAACTAACTCTTCCATTTCCTTTGATATCTACGGCAACTTCTTTCTTTGCAGCCCGAATAGTATCCGCTCCCTCAACGTAAGTGCCTTTATCAAACATTACGATTTCATTAATGTAATGCTGATTAGCTCCACTATCTACCAAAAGTCTGACATGCTTCACCGGCGTCAAGGCGGCTTCAAAGGTGAAGTGCCTCTGTTTCTTCTGGTCGTTATTTTCCGATTTCTGATTCTGATCATTTTTCCTTTTATCAGGCAAAGACCGTCGTTTCGCTATTTCATCAAGTCCGTGATAGCGGTCTTGGGCATCGGCCGTGAGATTGCTCTTTGGATTCATACCGAGACAGATGCGTCGTTTGCTCAAAATTTGAACTTGAGACGTGCAATTGAAAATCAATGACAGAGCGCATTCATCCGCCTTATTGGACGCTCAGAGGCAAATGAAATGATTGGTGCTGACTTTGACCTGCGCCCAATATTCTGACTGATCGTATGCAGTGCGTCTCATTTCAAGAATGAGACGTGGTCTAATATAGGACACTTGTGCTACACTATCGGTTCATGAAATGTTATAACTGACAGCATCCGTAGTTCAGTCCTATCACTGAATGGAGTGTGGGATTGACCCAACTTTGATTCCACGTATACGTGTTTACACCTTATCTCGCCTCCTTGAGTAATCGGATTAACTTGGCCAATGTCAATAAGGGGTAGCGGCCCATATATATTAGCAATCAAGTAGATCTTTGGAGGATCCCGTGGATTTCACCAACTGTATACATATAGTCGGGTCCTTTGCTCGCGTCAGACAACGCTTGCTGAGTCTCCCTACTTTTGCTATACTTGAGGCTTTTGACTCTATCCCACCAATAATCCATTGGTGGGGCTCTTTCCAAGGAATGAACTTGATTCCTATCGGATGGGAACATTTGGAACTTTTAGTGCCGCATCACTTCTTCGTGATTATAGCATATCGAACCTATATGTATACTAACATTTATGTGATACTGCGTTCCGCCTGACACCTTTGGCAACTGTTCCAATAATCATTCCCCTCGTAATTACAACATCTCCGCCTGGACCTCAGCGCGGATCGCGGAGGACGCTGGCCCTCGACTCCCGTGCAGGTAACCAGCAATCTGGACCGACATTGCCAGGCTTGTTGCAGTTATGACATACCACTCCATTACTGTTCCTAACATCATTTCGGTTTCAAAATCGCGGCCGCCAGGTAGCCTCGGTCTGTGAGATGCTCCGGCACGGCCAAAGCCGGCCTAAGGTAAAGCAATTACGAAAAAATAACTACCTCACGCTCGAGTACGCAATGCACCAGGCTTGCCGTAGGGGGAGATGGTCGGGATAGGTGATGGCAGGCCGAGGGGATCGAGTCCAATGGACAGGGACAGGATCAGGAGGCAATCGGATGGTCGATCGGCTTCCAAGTCGTATTTAATGGTGTAAATCAGGGTGAAGGACTTCAAGGTCGCTTCGCCCGCCCTTTTAAAGAGAATAACGACTAACTAACTAATGGAAATGAATAAGGACGCAAATTTAACGGCAGGATAACAGAAAAAAATAGGAAAACCAATAAAAAATCGACTAACAAACGGTTCAAACAGGGAAAATAATCAATAAAACAGTCAACAAAATGCTCCTGAGTGCCCTGGCCGCTAGGGGGCGCGCCAACGCGTGTTCCTGTTGGTTCTTGGCGCCTCTGGGGTTGATAGTGTTGTCATGGCGCATTTTGTTAGTGCTGGGCCACCAAAAAATGGTCCAGAAGCGGCCGGGCCCTCCTGGGGGGTAGGTGCCGCGCGGCGCCAGTCCGGGCCTTCATGAGGGCCTTGGGGACCCACCAGGACTTATTCCAGGGAACGGGAAAAGGGAAACCAAATACCGCCCAAAAATAGAAAAGAAGATCTAGACCGAAAATTCAAGGAAAACTAAGTCCAGCAGGCACAAAGACCGCTGGATGCGGGCGGAGCCAGGCGCCTGCGAGGTATAACTCCATCCTGGCGGACGCTGGTGGTGTGGGATGGTGAGGCGGATTTATTCGATATAATTGAGCTCGAGGACATAGTATTTTATGTTCTTTCCCTGTGACTATTTCACAGGTCCTCCAGGAATTCTTATAAGTCAGTTTTCCCGGCGCTGCTTATGCTTGCTTTCCTTTTTCATCTTGCTGGCCTTCGCAATCACCAGCGCCGTCACTCGATCTTAAGTTGTTATCATTCATGGTTTTCAACATTCAGCTAATGTTTTCCATTCACTATGCTTTCTGAGACTTCGCAACATCACGGCAACGTGCAGTTTCTTGATGTTGAGTCCGCCTCATCCTTGATCCTACGAATCAGTTCATGAAGACCTCCAGTATGTTGAATATCACTCCTGCTTTTGTATTTAAAATCCAACAACTGTCCAATCTTCCTACAGCTGAAAACACTGTATTGCTGTTATGCGACAGCTCTATATCTCCCACATCTCATAGGCGGATTTCTTGTCCTTTACCAGCTGCAGGATTTCGGGCGACAACTTCGCCACCAAGTAGGTCATGGGCCATGCATGACCTACTATCAGATATGTATCCACTCCCCACAATCACGAGGATGACGAAATCATCATTAATCTCCCCACGGCCATTGCAAACGAACCCATCCCACTACTCATCGTCGTATGGGCCATGGTTAACCAAAAACCGCGTTATCTTGCTTTGTCAACAAATTTCTTGACTACAAAGTTGACCTCCGTATGGACGATATCCTCTGAAACACATAGCGTTTTGCACATGTCAAGTTTAATTCTTAAGCAGACGTCACCTATCTCGCTCCTAATCCAAAGATCAATCTTACGGCAAACAACCAAAGAATGCAATCATGGACCCTATCAATGTCAAGTACCTGGGTGTGTTGATCTCACCAACTGCGCCAAAGGGACTGACCCGCTTAGAAATTGATGTGCCATACTTTCCAATCCGTCTCCACGTCCAATTGCCGACGCCCATCCTGGAGCTGCAGATGATGGCAGTGGCGTTATGGCAGCAGCTGGCATTGCGCGAAAGAAAGTATAATTTTCTCGTGAATGGACGCTGAGGCAGCAAGTGCCAGGAAAAGGCGAGCACTGAAAGCCGCTGGAATGACGTCCATGCCGATGAACTAGGTCGTGCTTGCGCGGAGCCATCGGGTCCGAGTACAGGCCGCAGCGGCATGGCAAGCGCCTCCTCTCACAGTCCGTCGTCACCCATAAAGAGGTGACTTGATGACTTGCCATCCCTTTACCTATGCTGAGATTGTGTGTTTTTGTGAAATAAAACTACTATTCCTGATTACGCGAGCGCGGCTGCCGCCGACCTCGGCTTCCGCGTTCATCCGCGACAGTTAAGGATTGCTCACATGAAGTTGACAGGTTGTAAAAAGACTGCAAAGGATGTCGCGCTCTGCCGACATGTTGACCCTCCTTCTTGGGGCGAGGTCCGTGCTCTCGTCAGGCGCGAAGCACTCCTATGACACGCTGGCGCTCCGAGCCCGCACCTCCTCCCTGCCAAGGGCTGCAGACGACATCCGCCAGGCAATTCAGCACACTATCTTTAAAGGCGCCGCCTCACCGTCCGCCGTTGTCGCGAACATGAACCTGGGCTTCAGGCTGGGGATGAACGCCGGCGGGGTCCCCTCGGCTGTCGGCGATTCAGACGCGCTGAACGGCTCGTCCGCAGTGGCCTCAGCCCCGGTGGTGGATGAGTTGGAGGTGGCGGATCGAGGGGGGCAAGCACAGAACATGGTGAACACCCCGGTCACGGCGTCGTTGCCGACGCCGTCATTCACGTCGTCGCCTGTCTCTTCGCCTGCGTCGCCATCCCCGTCGTCACTCGCGGCACCTTACACGCCGCTGTCGCCAATATCGTTCGCGTCATTACCCACCGCATCACCCACCGCATCCTATGAGCGGCTTATTTCTGACTCTTCCGACTCCGGTGCAGGAAGCGCACTCTCTACCGACGTAGGCTTCTTTCCCACCACTTCTGACGGCCAAGATTAACGGGCTGACTGATTAAGAACTGAACAGATGAAACCATCCTTAAAAGCCGCGGCTGTCCCCTCCAGTCGGATTGCTCGATTATACGAGTACGGCAGTCTTGCGTTTGGAGTTGGGGTGGGGGCTATCGGAGAAGCGTTGCGGAGAGCGACAGGTTTCTCAGCGCCTGGTAACGACAATCGATCGCGTTTAGCGGCACCGACTTACTCAACGTGATGTAGATTCAGGTAGTCTTCTGTTGTCCGGAAAGAACGTGGAGCGCATCGTCGATCGGCTCTCGCGGATGCGCGGCGCGGCCCTGAAGCTCGGCCAGATGCTTAGCATTCAAGACAGCACCATGCTGCCGCCTGAGATTGAGGCCATTCTTCTCCGCGTTCAGAACAGCGCCAACTACATGCCGGACTCGCAGCTGAACCGCGTCATGTCAAACGAGTTCAACACCAAGGATTGGCGGTCCCTCTACAAGTCCTTCGAGGCCATCCCCGTCGCGGCCGCGTCGATTGGCCAGGTACACCGCGCCGTGACCTTGGACGGGAAGGACGTGGCCGTCAAGGTCCAATACCCGGGCGTTGCGAGGTCAATCGACTCGGACTTGGACTATCTCCGCGCCTTGGCGACCATGGGCTCGTTCCTTCCCAAGGGCATGTATCTTGACAACACGATTCGTGTTGCGAGGGTGGAGCTGGGCTGGGAGTGCGACTATAAGAGGGAGGCAGACGCCATGAGGCGGTTTAGGGGTATGATCGAGGGCCTGGAGGGGCTGAATATCCCTAGAGTCGTCGACGAGCTGTCGACGGGCAAAGTGCTCACATCCGATTTCGTAGAGGGGCTGACGATTGGAAGGATTGGACATGTATCGCAGGCGGCGAGGGACAGCATCGGGGACCGGCTGCTCAGACTTTGCTTAAAGGAGTTATGTGAGTTCAGGTTCATGCAGACGGACCCGAACTGGTCGAATTTTTTGTATGACGAGCGACGGGATATGGTGGGTAGGAAGATTCACCCGCCCTCGCTATTACTGTATTTATTTTTATTTATTTTGTTTCTTAGATAAACCTGCTTGACTTCGGCGCCGCCCGGGAGTTTGAGAAGGATTTCACAGATTCGTACGTCCATTTGCTCATCGCCGCCTCCAAGGGCGACGTCGACGGTTGCGTCCACTGGTCGAAAGTTCTCGGCTTCCTCACCGGCATGGAGAGCGCCGCGATGGTGAGCTCGCACGTTTCTTCCCTCCTCGCGCTTGCGGAGCCATTTTCGGACAAGCAAACCGGCCGATTCTCTTTTGAGAGCCAGAATATTACGAGCCGCGTTCGAGCAGAGATACCGCTTATGTTGCGGGAGAGGCTAACTCCGCCCCCGGACGAGACATACTCGTTGCACAGGAAACTTTCCGGCTGCTTCCTCCTTTGTGCGAAGCTTGGAGCCAGGGTGGATTGCAAGGGGATATTTGAAGAGGCAGTTTCGGACTACAAGTGGTGATTATGGTTTGCCCAAGTTGCAAAAGTCATAGCGTTAACATTTGAACGGGGTGGCCATTTTATTAGCGTGTACGCAGCGAAAATGCATGTATGGATTGGCTTTCAAATAAATTTTGCCGATTATACGATAACAACAAATGCAAGAGATTTACCAGTTATACAATTTGTGCAAGAACGAAATAACGTGTGATAAATTGACCATCCCAAACTCGTGAACCAACTCTGGAATCCGCTCCCGGTTCACGCCCAACCACTGAACAATCTCGCGCGGAGTCGCGTCCCCGGTTACCTTAAGTTGAGGATCAAATTTAATTTCCCCTCGCTGAACATAGATGTACGGCTTCACCGCCTCCATAACATCCCCTTTAAAGGGGGACCCTGGAGTGCCTGCCTTCTCGTCGGCAGGCGATAAGGTTTGCCCGGCAGTCGTTAGAGGCTCATCCGAATCTCCTGCCGAGGCTTCGTCGACCGCGAGCGTAGACAAGGCTTTCTGATACAGCAAAAGAAGGTCTTGAAGGTAGCGGTACAGGCCCACGTTTAACGCGATATCGATCTGGCCTGAGAAATCAGAGCCAAATTCGAACTCGACCCGCTTCGATGGACCCGCGGATCCGGTGGTCGTCGTTACAAGCTGAAGCGTTGACGCCGGGAACCCAATGATGACGTTCTTTGACGACGACGCGTTCATATACGCGAACCATTCCCCACCTGTCCAAACCCTCTCCTCTGAAAGAGATATATTCTTGGCCGTGCACTTCTTCACCACGATGCCTCCCAACTCTGCGGAGAGAATTCCGTTAATGAGCACCCCGGCCGCTGACTTGTCAGTCGTGGGCTCTTTGATACCATCGCCGGAGGCCTCTCTACCCGTATCAGCGCTCGTCGAGGGCACCAACCCTCCAAGCTGTGCGCTTCGATCGCAGTTTTGCTTGTACGTTATAACGATGCGTTGCGTCATCAACTGGGCAAAATCAGGGTCGCGGAAGTTATACCGCGTCAGCGAAAAGCTTCCTTGGCCTATAATAAATCGCAAACTTCCCGCGATTTGCTTAGCGGCCCGCAAGACATCTGCAGCTCCCTGAATTTTCTAAGAGAGAGTAAGTCCTCATACATTTCTCTCAACGTACCAAAAGTTCGAAACCAGCCTCAGAAGTCCCCGTCTTATTAAGTGCGGAAGCAGATCCGGGAAGATCAAGACTATTTTTATCAAGCGGAGAGAACGGTACGTCCGACATCCGCTTTTCTTCGATTATGTCGTACAAGCGATCCTTCGTTTGTAAAAACGTTGGTATTGTCCTCCTTGACATGATCGCATTAATCTGATCAATCGATATGGTAGTATCTGTGGTCAGAGTCAGCCCATTTGTCCGTTGTCCGCCGGACGGCACCCCGACGGTCCAATTGTCTACAAAAGTAGCTTGAATTGGGAACACTTCGAGAATCAAAATCCGCTCATACTGATACTGAACCTGCGATTCCACTCTCTCGATGTTGAACATGAACGACGTCGCATGCCCGAAACTCCTCTCATTTGCTTTCAACCCCCGGTCCATCAGAGGGGACTTGATGGCAACACCGGAAAGTCGAATTCCAGTCAACGCACTCGTGCCGCTTAACCGGCCCTCGGATGTTATTGACACCCCAGTAATGCCCACTTCAATCTCTTTCCAGCGGAAGCGATTCCGGTCCCAAATCGCCGATCCCAATCCAGCAAGATCATCAAGGTTGAGGTGGGCCTTTCCTATAGCCTGTCCAAGATCCGTGGTGACGTCAGCCGCTTTTAGGTGCATAACGACCTCTGCGAAGTCGACGTACGTCCCAGCGACCCCGGCCTCCGCCGAACTATTAGACGCCATTGGTAATCTTAGGAATGCCGCTATAGGCGACGGCCCAATTTTTGCTTCGCCGCCTCCGGTTGCTTGAGTCGTTGGTACGGTATTTCCTGGTGAAAACCACAAGCGGCGGAAGAGAAAGAAGTCTTGCAAGTGACGGACATTCACGGAACCCTCAACACGCGGTAGATCGACAACGATCAGCAAACGCCTTCCTTTCGATTTCATAGTAAAGTAAACGCCTAGGTGAAGATCGGGAAGCTCGCCGCGGAAGCAATCCTCTGGGGAGAAAGCGTGACGGAGCGATCCCGAAGTGTGCCGAATAGCCATATCTAAACTCCAGGCTTGATCACTGGCGTTTTTATTCGCATCCGGTATGAATGTTAACAAAGTATCGGCCTCCTGCATAATGAAATTCAACGCAACTTTCGATGTCGGTTGACAACTGAGGCATATCTTGGTCTCAGAAAGCCGAAGGAAGAATGAAAAGCTATGTCTTTCAGGGCGAATGGAGGCAAAACTATCAGCCGCAAAAGGCGCCGGTTCGGGATCTGACGTATCGCCCTCCTGTCCAAATCTCAGCTTTGATATGATGTCCGCGAACAAAGCGATGACAGACGGATAAAGAGTATTGTCGCTGGGGTGCACTAACAGCTCAAGGTAGATTTTCCTCTCGAATGAGTCGGCAATATCATTGTTCGTTTCCCCAAGAACTGTTTTCCCTTCAATCCAGAGCGAAATACCCGGTAGGTAAATAATTTGATCCGTAAAATCTTCAATGAACAATTCAATTTCCATAGACGAGGTCCCAGAATGCTGCCTGCTGTGTGGTTTTGGCACTTTGAGTTGCTTCGCCGTCGACGTAGAAGAAATGCCAGGCGACTTCGTATGGACACCGCCAAATTTACACTGGCCGGCGTGAAACTCAAAAGTCCCGGCAAACGCGAGGGCGACGGCATTAGGAACGGCGGGAGTTTCCTTCCTTGCCTGCGGGTCTTGCTGCACAGGCATCACCGCTATAACCCTTTCTCTGCTCTTTCGAATGATAGCGCCTAACGAGTTCACATAGTCGGCAATGTTAGCATCAACATCGAGGTAAAATCCCTTTATGCTCGCATTCACAGTGGCCTGCGTGACATTCTTCACTTTTGAGCGAATAACGTGAGCGTTTGTATCTTCTAATAGGAGCCTATTTTGCACGGGATATGTCGATAGATCGAAACTCAGCTCGTGACTTTGATCAAAGGATGTGACAAACTGCATGGAGAAATTTAAGATTTGGATACCGCTAGTTGCGAATTGGCTAGATTCAAAGTGAATTGAGCGAGCCGCAAGCATAAAAGCTGGCGTGACGACAAGTTCGGGCCTGCCCCCACCGCCATCTGACCGCAAGCTGGCCATAGACCCAATTATATTCTCATAGTCATCCAGCAAAGGAATCGCAGCGCTAAACCGATTCATATGAATGATGATCTTTAGGTTATCAATAAATGTTTTGGCAGGCACAGTTTGTGGCATTGGAATATCAAAAGAGTTCAAAAGGCGCTGGGTGTTCTGCTTAATTTGATTTCTCATCTGATTAATTTCCTCAGCCTTAAAGCTCTCCATCCTTTCAAGCTCTTTTTTGTAGTATAAAACAATATCGATCGCTTTTCCCAAGGCGCTTGGGTGGAAAACCGAATGAATCTTATCAAACCACAGATAGAAAGTCTCCACGTCACTTGCGACAGAAGGTTCGTCCTCGAAATTCTGAAGATATAAATCCATCACAACAAACGCTAGGGGTATCATTTGAAACCGCGGCCGGCTAATTCGTGCCGATGCTGAACTGAGGACAACGCTTTGCAGTAAGGAAAGAGAGAAACCGTCGGCAAGGACTTTCCACTTAATCTTCCGCAAACCAAAATCCACCTTCGAGCTGCGTATTCTCCCAAAGATATCGACATCCCAACTGCGCGGATAATTTGTCACAAATCCATGCAAAAGTTTTGATTCAAAAAGTATTGTCGACAGCGGACTCTCTGAACCGATTTTTAAGCCATCCATTCTGGTATTGAAGCTATACAAAAAGGGTGCTGCCTCAGAAATCGCAACCCTAGAGACTTCGCGAACTCCCTTTGATCGTTTTCTAGAGTAAAACAAGATGATCTCGAAAATTTCATTAATTTCGGCCCCTAAGACTGACTGCGCCGTAATAATTTGATCCAACAAATTTGCATTGAAGTACGCTTCAACAAATCCAAGCTGCAATGTCGCCTTTAGCAAAGTGCAACCTTTAGCAAACTCGGTTGCAAGCGACTGGGCAATACGGCCAACAGCGCCAACGCTTGGAAGCGAAAACCCTAAACTCTCTCCTGCTAAACTCTCATGCGACGGTGACTGCGGTTGCGGGTTCACCCTGGAGCCAAAAATGATTGTATGCTGCTCCAGCGAAGCGACGAACAGTGAGCCTATCTCTGATGCTGAAGCGTCCTGATCAACCAGAAGTGCCAACCCGCCTAGTGAGTAAGTGCACTTCAAAGACGAGATCAACTTGGACTCGAGCGACATATCGTTGATAACGAGTTGGACATTTAAGCCCCCAGCAAACGAGTTGCTCTCCAACTTACGCTCGCTCTGCTCATTCGACGTCAGATCATTTAACAGTGCTTGCATCATGCTGATACTTGAGTCCTCGTCACCCCACTTTTCAAAAAACGAGTGCAACTTGAGCAGACTGATCGGCAGTGATATTTTGATGCCGCCAACACATACGTATAGACCCACACGCCCCTCAGACTCGGCCTTAAGATTTGACAACCGTCCCTCCATTTCCTTACAGCTCGATAAACTCGATGTTACATCAAAGAGGTTCAAAGCCAACAAGCTGTCGCCGTCAGACGCATTACTCTTTCGTATTTCATTGACCACGAGATTTATGCTGTTGATACTGCCGACGACAGAATACTGCAACCTTGGCTGGTCAGCATTTATGATAGCACCCTTCGAACTCAAATCCATGAAGAATATCGTTGATACATGCGTCTCCTTCACGACAGTCGAGACGTGCAAGTTATGAGCGGAAGCGGATATATCGCATTTGCCAATAAACACAGACCCGAAAGCATTATAGCAAGCCGTCCGTGACGGATTCGTAACTTTAACCGGCCCAGTCGTTGCGGTGAATGAACGAATCGCGGTCAAGTTTTGCGCAAGAAGTCGAAAGAGGTTTGGGTTAACGTTCAACCCGAGACGAACAATGTTAATTGCGTACATTAATTCGGTGTATTTTTTAGAAGTGAAAGACGCAGCGGCAGACGCTCCCGAGATTCGCCTGCTAATACGATTTCCTTCTCCCTTCGAACGAGACTTCGTTCGTCGAGGCCCTGATATGACAGCGCCACCTATAACGGTATCTGCATCCATCACAAAAGATCCCAGCTCAAACGAGAGTCCATCGAAAAATAGCTCATTGTTATCGCACCCTGGCTCAAAAACCATTATTCTGATCTTTGATATGTCAACGGCGGTGACAGATCCAATATCAGAAAAATCTGAACTTCGTTTTTTAGCAGCCTGACCCTTCGCTTTAAACAAGTCCAAAAGGATTTGCGCGTTAGGAACGTCCAGGTGCTCCCATGCTCTCCATCCGCGGAGACTCTGCAGTATAGCGTCGTAAGCATCCGGGGGGAAGCGAGTATCTACAGTCCGCTCTGGCCGAAACGCTGCATCTTGCCTTTGAAGAAGTTTTAAGCAGTATCGGATGTGAGATAAGAGCTTCCAGTTGGTGTCACTTTGATAATCCCGGTTCCACCCTAATAGCCAAATGTTTGATGGTGAGGAGAGAAATATCGGGTCTCCCAACAAGCTTCTTCTTGCGGCGGCTTCTATGATATCGAACACAAGAAATTGGAGTTCGGTCTTCATTGCGCTTAAAGCACACTGAGTCCCAACGGCGAGGTACTCCCACGCGTCCATCCACACAGCTACAGATGGTAACAACACGGCAATTGTGTGGTTCAAAGATATCATATCGACTCGCTCGGAAAGAACTTCGGCAGTCATTTTGTTGAGACCATGATCTGTTTGCGAGTAATCTAGCATCCACGCTAAGCGGGCGTTGGTTAAGGATACTTCCGAGAAACAGGGATATTTCGCAATATCGAGGTAGGGCTCATACCCGGCCGTATTACTTCGCAACGATTGAGGAATCGATGTATTTACACCGGCAAGAGTGCGATCAAGACACCTCATAGTTACACCGAAATTTCCTATGTCGACTATTGCCCTCCCATTTGCGGCGGCGAGCTCGTGAGAACGGTTCCAGCTCCTGTATGTTACACGGCCAACAACCTTCTCTATTTGTATCTCCGTGCTTTTAAAAATATACTCCCGATTGTACGAATCGTCATTCAGGTGGAATAGTGGCTCTTCCACAAAATCGATAGCAATTTTCGGAATGCAGAAAGCCCAGGAAATGCCGGATCTCTCTTCTACTTCACGGCGATCTAATGACCTCATGAATGCGAGATGGAACGCGTCCAAAGTCGAATCGTCATTTACATTCTAACAAAACGATAAATATATCAAAAAGAGAGACCTTTATACCGAAAAAAAGGGAGTCACAAGTGGCAGAAGAACCTGGGGCGCAAATGGTGTCACCAAAATGTGTAGCGGGCGATTCGTTTCCAAAGTAATGGTTATGCCAAAGAAGTCATCTTTTGCCAGATCCAAACTTAGGATCTCAGAATCGTTTAAAACTCCATTTGTTGAGTCCAATTCGCTGTCCTTAAACAAATCGCCTTTCACAGGAATAAAAGCACGTCGGTTATCAAACATTCCAGCTCCTTTAACGGTAACGGCTTTAAAAGGACGGAGCACACCGCGATACGGTAAGCCAGTCATTGTCCCTTGGTAGCCTTGAGGAAGTTTGCCCGGCAAATAACTTCAACGAATTAACAATAAATCATTGACGGATCTAACCTTTCATCATTTGATACCACTCCGTCCGGTAAAGCGATTTGGAAGGTTAGCAACGAAAACGGTGGCGCAAAAATTGGGGCAGTTTGGCTTAGGCGAGGGTCGTACGCTTTATTCTTACTCAGCCCTTCCAATAAATCATCGTCATTGTAAAGATAGGAACATCTGCAAGTCTCAGCATCTTGCTCGATCAATTGCTTCAGCAAACTAGTTCGCGTTTGCTCAGAATCAGCAGCGTGCCCGTAAATGCAAATGGAACAACGCCAAAATATCCGGAAAACTTCCAGCCAAGGATCATCTTTACCACCGACGAGCTCCCGATCTCCCGGTGTTCTTAACAACGCTCGGCAAACGAAATTGGGTACGTAGATAACAGTCCGGCTACTCCAATGATCCCGCGCGAAGTTATCAACTTGAACTGACAATCCCTTTAAAGCTCGTATTGATAAAGCTACATTTGGGTCATCATCACTGCTTATGACTAAATCAATTGGATGAACCACAAGGTAGATTGTGTCGAGTTCAGGAGTTCCAGGGTCGACGTAAAGACTGTTATCACGATCGACCAGATGGAAAAGGAAGCTGTTTAGAGTCGCCAGAAGCCCCACAATAAACGGCGAATCAATTTCCCCTGTGACGCTCCCTACTTCCAATCTCCAATCGGCAGCGTAACACGAAAACCTGGGCCGTGGACCAAAGAGACGATTTCCAATCACGTGGACACCTGCCAATAATCAGACCGCACTCCACAGTTTCAAGCATACCATCAATCTCGATTCCATTTTTAAATTTCGAGTTGGAGTTCAGCATTGATATATGGTCGCCGTTAAAGTTTAAAAGTCGCGTCCAGCGAATAGCCTCGGTTTTGACAATAAGCGCTAATAGTGATCGTTAGCAACGCACTGTAGGTCCTAGGCCTTACAGTGAAAAAATTCAGTGCTCTTGTTTGAGACCGAAACTTCATCGACGTATATAACGGCATTGGAAATGCACGAGTAAAAATTCTCTGGTAAAAGCACAATCGCCCGCGAAACATTAGCGTTTAAAATCAACTCGAACATATTCCACGGCCCCTAATCTAATGTGAGTGATTGCAACCTTAAGGTGCTAACCCGAAATGCCTCTTTCTTTCTTGCACGAGATATGTGCTTCTCAGGCTCAGAAATCCTCGCGCGATATTCCTCCAAAGTAGAAACATTTGAATTCTCCCCGAAGTAATTACCGGCAATATCTATGAAAGCCCTAATAAGGAATCCATACACCTTAAAGCATGTGTCTGAGGCCTATGACAATTAAACTACGTATAAGATAGCTCATTACGTACCATAATATTTAAGGTCATTGAGTCAACTAATCCAGGCTTCTGGGTCGAATGGAATTTATAAACGCCAGCGAGGGACACATTTTTGATGTAGCCAACATCTTTAGCATCCGCGGTGAGAAATGGGCCCAGTGTGTTGCAAAGGGGAAACGACATTCGAGCACGTCCGTCGAAAGCCTAGTCAGGCGTTAACCACGCAAAAGTTGACCGTTTTACCTACCTTGACGTCGAAATCAATGGTGAATGCCGGCGGAGAGAGCAAAAGGAAAGGAAGATTTAAAGAGGCCTGAAGGGTTTCGAGCTTCAGGCACAAAAAGCCTGCAAGATGGTTAGACATCGCCAAAATCAACCCACTAAACTGTTCTCGTTTACGTCGCATGGTTGGTAGACGACATTGTTATGATTCGTGTACAGAAATAACTCGCAATCTTGAAGAGCAAACGATATAGCATATCGAATGGGTACAAAATACAGTGAGTCTAGTGGTGGCCCCGAGCTGAAGTCCGCAACGAGGTCCTCGACAAGAGTGATATGGTCGCGCAAAATGAAGATGCGGGTATTTAGCAACGCGACGTGAAACCCCCAACTTCTCTCAGCGTTCCAAACGAGAGGATTCGGCATCGTTCCCTCCAAATGCAGCCGTTTCGAGTCTACGAAGGTGGAGAAGTCCAGACTCGAAACTATTGCCAAATCCAAAAGGTCCAGGCTCAATATAGTCGTCGATCCGGCTTCTGAAGATATTAAAGGGATCGCCAAAACCATTTTTGATCCGGAGGCAAACTTGAAGTCTAACCAACCGGGCGGCCTCGACCCCGATTTCAAGCGCAAGTCTTCTTCTCCCTGGACGTCCGTATACTTCCAGTCCTGCGAAAATTAATAAATAGTGGAGGGGCAATATTTTCAACCTTTGACCGTTCTCGAAAGGGTATCCTGAGAGTAGATTGTCCCTCAAACTCAAATGACAAATCAAATGCTTCATGCATTCGGCGACCGCCACGCGAGGAAATCGGAGTCGCTGTTGCAGTTCTATATGAATACGGGAAGAAGAAGGTTTGGAGTAATAGCCTTTATAGACTATTAGGCAATTTAGAGGATTTTAATAAAACCTCTGCCGATGCGACCATGGCCCGTAATTAACTGTTGCGTTTGTAAATACGAAGCGCAATCCCCACTGCGGCGGGGTGAGATTATCGACCGGTGCAGTATTCTCCAGGTCCCCACTTATACGAATAACCCCTGAAGTTCTTAATACAAGACAGACGTGTATGCTTCATACCGGCTGAATCGCACAGATAGGAACATTCACAAGATTCCGATTCTACTAACGTTTCCGACTGAGCATATTCGTCGTTAACTTGCTTTTTCAGTTGGGCTTCCTCGGGAACGTTGTAACGTGCAAGCCCAAACCATTCAAACGAGCCCGAAGACGGCACGTCGTTGTTTTCGCCACGATCCTTCTGAAAAACGTTTTCAAGAATCCCCCTCTTTCGTGAAGGCCTAAAACGAGTGAGACACCTTTCCCGACAACAAAACGCACATTCCAGTTCTCATCCGGGCAGCTTGATTCAGCGAAGGCTCCCTGTAATCTACGTTTTTGATAAAAAAAAACTTTGGAGATGACATTTTTGCGTTGAAGCGCATCGAAAAGTCATCTTTGGGTGAGCGCGGCTGGTTGATGGCTTAAAAACTTGATAATTGCAATGTTGATGCCGCTTACCTCGGTAGTCCCGTATTCCCCTGTAATGTCCTTATACTGAGCTATAAAAATCTTTGGAACATCTTGGTTCCCAATGACTACAGCCCCTTTATTACCAACAAACTCGACAGGCAAAAATCTGCTAAGCGGATGAATCTTTCGTTCAGCAGCGGGACGCATCGCGTCTATGACGTTGAAATTCAGTGTAGTGAACGCGTCCCCTGACTGGCCGGCATCGTGGGAGGATCCGCGCACCGACTCGAGATCACCGGATGTCTGCGATATATGCGAGCCGTTTACCTCCAGAATACTCTGCAGAAACTCGTATGCATCCGTTCTATTGTAAAGAAACCACTCCAAGCCATCCAGGCGCACTTTAAACCGGCATAACGTTGCAGAATTGGGGCCATTTGCCGCCTTAACTCGAAATAACCAGTATCGAAACGTAATATGACCACGAAGTATCCCAATAGATTGATTTGTAGACCTGTATCGGAAGTTCTTGAACATGATTTTCCCAGTAAGAGGCGCGAAGGCGATGGAATCTGAAAGTTCACGGATACAAGTTGCAAGCAGCTTCTTACCGAGGCTTATCCATATTTTGTATCTTCTCCAAGTATAAACGCAGACAATGCTCGAAAGGACTCGCGCCAGAATTTGGTTCAAGTAGAAAAAGTAGATCAAAGAAACGACAGCCTGAAATTACCGTTAGAGTTGGCGAGTTCAGAATTCTCTACCGTAACAAATGTAAGAATGGCGAATCTCCAAAGCTGAGCTGAAATGACAGTTAGAGAAGACGCCAGGAAGGCTCTACCATCATTGGCGGTCATCGCGTCCTCGCCAGGCGAGTATTGACTGTCTCTCCGTCTTTTCACTCGCGTCTTTTCGTGGGTTCAAGCCGCTGGTTTTCCTTGGCCATGCACTGCAGTTCAGCATGCGAGCTTATGTTCAATTATCTACTTGTTTCCGTCTTCGCCCCCTTCGCGCATGGGGTCTACATGTTATCACTCGCCAAGTGCACTGCCTGACTTTGAAGTGAGAGTGGACAACTTTGTCCGATATTTGAATACACGAGTGGCCGATGATCGGAGTCGTTGCAGTTCTCGGCCTCCTTGGCACCGCCCTTCTCCTCCTCTCCATCGCAATAGGTACGTAGGCCGTAGTGTTGGCCCTATGAGTCTCTTCAGTGTGTCCTGTTCTGACTCCTGCCGCTTAGGTTGGGCCTCAATTTATCGCGTTCTCCTCACCAACCTCCCTCCGTTGCGGGCAAAGCTACGTGCGCTCCTCCCGTCGTCGCTAAGCCAACGTGGTCACCTGAAGGACGGCTCGCCGTGTGCATCCTCCACCCGCGGCCACGCCAAGCGTCCTATCCATTCAGCCGCATCGACGCAGCCGCTTGTAGGCGGGGAGGACGGCGACGAGGTGTGGGAGGTCGAGAAATCGCCGGATGGCCGGAAGAGTGCCGAGTCTTCCGGAAAGGAGGATGACGGTGCGCCGGGCAATTGTAGAGAGGCCGCGAGGAGGATACGGAGGAGACGCTCGGTGACCTTTAAACGGACGGTGGAGGTGCATACGTAGTGCGTGCCCGTATATATATGTGGTTTTTTCTTGCTTGCCGGTTACTTAAATGGAAAGATCGTCTTTGCCGTTTATCTGTATGTGTTATTAAATGCTATGTCCTCCTTTGCCGCTTTGGAAAAAAGGAGCGGCTGGTATGGTTATGTTTCTACCGTTACTGAAATTTTGGGCTTTAAGTCACCCCCTGCCGATTGTTCAGTACTTGCCTGTAAACATTCGTTTGTTTTTCCAATTTATTTTATGCTGTTTACATCGGTCAGTCAATAAGCACGGCAAACAAGATTGTTGTTTGCCTTCTTTTGTATTTGGTATGCAATTTGTAACGGCAAGTATTGTGGCAACGAAATTTACAGATGACGGTCGACCACTAGCCCTTCGCGCGCCGTAATATAAACTTCTCTCGACCCAACGATCGAGGACACTGGAGACACCCAGTATGCTACTTCCCTAACTCCCCCCAAGTCCCAAAGCGCCTCAACCTTTCGCATCGTCCTTCTCCGTCTTCGCCTTTTTCTTCGCCAGACCCTTCTCCTCCTCACTCTCATCCGAGCTATCGCTGCTATCGCTATCATCACTGTCACTATCACTGCTATCACTGCTATCATCGCTGCTGCTGTCCTCGGTCTCCTCGTCCCTCCCGCGCTTCTTCCGCTCCTTCTCCTTCTCCTTCAAGATCTTGTCCGCAAGCCCGCGCCGGTCCGCGTTGACGCCCTGCGGTATGGCGGCATTGGAGCCCGCCCCGGAGCCGGAGGAGCGGGAGAGGAGTTCAGAAGCAGGCCGGCCGAACTTTTTGGGGTTCTCAAGTTGTTGGGTCCGAGACGGTCGAGAGTTGTAGGCGCGGGCGCCTTTGCATTGGTAGGTGAAGTGGCCGAATTCTGTACAATCGGAAAGAACTTTAGCTTAAAAGTTCAGTTTTAAGGAGCCGTGGCAGGATCATAGTGCGAGCGATCCATCGAATGGCAGCAGTCCGCCGACTGAGGCACAACACTTACGCAAGCACTTTTGGCACTGAAATCCCGCAGCGCTCTTGTTGTTATTCCCTCCTCTGCTGCCGCCCTTAAGCTGCGAGAGCGAGCTCACCATGGGGACCTGGCCACCGAAGACATTATTGCTCATCCTTGATCGCCTGTGAAAGGTGGACTTGACAAACTCGACGGGTATGTCAATCAGATTATGGTTTTCTCCATTTATTTCACCTGGACTTTATCTGTATAATATATACGGTGGGAGGAAAGAGCTACTCTTAAGAGAGATAGAAGCTGTTGTCGCATCCGGGGCGTATGCAGTAACTAAGTGTGAAGATAGCGGAGGGACAACATAGATAAAAGAAGAACCGAACTGAGGGGATAAATTAACGGTCGGCATTAAATAGACAACAAAAACAAGGCAAACGTGAAACAAAAATAGGAGCGCACAAAAAACATCTAAGCTCTGTCAAATTAACCCGAGCACATTTCACACGCGTCCCTGTTCTCGATGGAGCACATAAGGGCGGCCTCGCTCCTGGCCTTCGCCTCAGCCTCGCTCTGTTTCTCCTTCTTAAGAAGCTGGGTGTCGACCGTGAACTTGATAGCGTCGGCCGCCGGGCGCGTGCGAAGGTAGTACATGCCCGTCTTGAGCCCCTTTTTCCAGCCGTAAAAGTGCATCGAGGTGAGCTTGGCGAAGTTCGGGTCGGCAAGGTGGATGTTTAGGGATTGCGATTGATCTGCATCGCGGTCGTTAGCATATGTTGAAGTCACGAGCATCAAACGCGGATTGACATACCGATGAAGGCACCACGGTCCGCGGCCATATCGATGATGACCTTCTGCGAGATCTCCCAGACCGTCTTGTAAATGGCCTTGATATCGTTCGGAATAGACGGAATCCGCTGAATCGAGCCGTTCTCCGCAATGATCCGGTTCTTCATCGCGTCGTTCCAGATGCCAAGCTCGGTCAGGTCACGGAGAAGGTGAGGGTTAACAATCTGGAACTCGCCGGCGAGCACTCGGCGGGTATAAATGTTGCTCGTGTACGGTTCAAAGCACTGCGAGAAAGCGTCAGCGCCAAACACCCGATCGGCGCTCGAGGGTAACACACCTCGTTGTTCCCGAGAATCTGGCTGGTCGACGCGGTTGGCATCGGTCCGACAAGAAGCGAATTCCTCACTCCGTGCTTAGCAATCTTCGCACGAAGCGCCTCCCAATCCAAATCCGATTTCGTCAGATCAACACCCCACAT
This sequence comes from Irineochytrium annulatum, assembly GCA_027600665.1. Classification (NCBI taxonomy): domain Eukaryota; kingdom Fungi; phylum Chytridiomycota; class Chytridiomycetes; order Chytridiales; family Chytridiaceae; genus Irineochytrium; species Irineochytrium annulatum. The sequence continues at coordinate 20,218 of JADGJL010000386.1, forward strand.
ATCCGGCTGCATGATACCAGTCGACATTGGGCTCCCCGCATACGTCTCATACGTGCCGTTAACCTCGGCGATCTCCGTGGAGGCCTCGACGGCGGCGTAGTAGATGTTCTCAAAGATCTTCCGATTAAGCTTGGCGGCCTCGGCCGAATCGAAGGGCATTCGCATCTTAATGAAAGCGTCGGCGAGGCCCTGGACGCCGACGGCGATAGGGCGGTGGCGCATGTTCGAGAGGCGGGCCTCGGGGACCGGGTAGTAGTTCACGTCGATGATCCTGTCGAGGTTCTTTGTAACAACCTTCGTCACCTGCAAAGACACAATCACCATTAGCAATGATTCACATTATTTTCAAAGACGAAGGAAAGGACCTCGCGAAGCTTTGCAAAATCGTATTTGTCTTTCGAGACAACAAACGACGGCAGCGAGATAGACGCCAAATTGCAGCATGCAATCTCCTCCGGGCTCGAGTACTCGACAATTTCTGTGCAAAGATTACTGCACTTGATGGTACCCAAGTTCTGCTGGTTGCTCTTCCGATTGCACGCGTCCTTGTACAGCATGTAAGGCACGCCCGTCTCGGTCTGGGACTCGACGATAGCGGCCCAAAGGCGCTGAGCTTTGATGACTTTTTTGGCAAGGCCGCGCCGCTCGTAGTCGCAATACATCTCCTCAAACTTCTCGCCCCAGTGCTCGTGAAGGTTAGGAGCCTCGGACGGGCAGAAGAGGGACCAGTCCTCGTCGCGCTCGACGCGCTTCATGAAGAGGTCCGGGATCCAGAGGGCGTAGAAGAGGTCGCGAGCGCGGTTTTCCTCCTTGCCGGTGTTTTTCTTCAGGTCGAGGAACTAATATGCGATATCCCATTAAAAGAGATACCGAGGCGATAGCGAGAAAGACGTTGATACTTACATCAAACACGTCCGAGTGCCACGGCTCGAGGTAGATCGCAAAAGCGCCAGGCCTCTTGTTCCCGCCTTGGTCAACGTAGCGCGCCGTATTGTTAAAAACGCGTAGCATCGGGATGATTCCATTGGAAAAACCGTTTGTTCCGGCAATGAACGACCCCGTGCCTAATGAGATGCAGGTATATCAGTCTGGCTGATCGTACAAACACTAGGCGAATAAACTTACTCCGAATGCAGTGAATGTTAAGGCCAATGCCGCCGGCCGACTTGCTGATCATGGCGCAGCTCTTGAGGGTCTCGTAGATGCCCTCAATTGAGTCGTCCTTCATGGTGAGGAGGAAGCAGGACGACAGTTGCGGCCTGACGGTACCGGCGTTAAAGAGTGTTGGTGACGCGTGCGTGAAGAGTTTCTCCGACATGAAGTTATAGGTCTCGATAACCCTGTTGGGTGAAAAGAACACGTTAACATCTCTTCAACCAATATTCCCTTTCCCTTCCAATTCTCTCCTCATGCACAGTGAACTCCTCTACCTCCATCCAAACCCTATCTTGTCCTCTAAATTCCTCCCCTTTATAGCTTCCACCTTACATACTTGTCGATATCACCGCCATGAATTCCGACAGACACACGCATAAGCAAATGCTGCGGCCTCTCCGCAATCATATCATTCATCCTAAGGAGGTAACTCCTCTCCAGCGTCTTGAACCCGAAGTACGAGTAAGAAAAGTCGCGATCGTAGATAATGGCGGCATTCAAACGGTCGGCGTTTGCGATGACGCACTCGTACGTCTGCTTCGAAACCATGGGCTGACGCTCGCCGGTCTTCGGATTGGTGTAGTTGTAAAGGTTTTCGATGACGGTTGAGAACTGCTTCTTGGTCTCCTTCTGGAGATTCGAGATGGCGATGCGGGCGGCCAAGGTCGCGTAGTCGGGGTGGGTAGTCTGTAAATTCAAATAAAAAATTAGAATCATTAATCTCTTATCTTATTTCTCTTCAACCGTGGTGTCCGAAAGCATCGGACACTGGAAAACACACCGTCATGTAAGCGGCCGTCTCTGCAGCCAAGTTGTCGAGTTCGACCGTCGTGACGCCGTCATAGACACCCTGGATGACCTGGAACGAAGAGATATGAGGTCCGAACTCCTCGAGTTTCCTAACACGCACCTTCTTCGTGACAAGGGAGACGTTCACGAAGTTCGCGTCGAGGTTGTAGCAGAGCTTCGAGATGCGGGCGCTGATCTTGTCGAAGAAGACCGTCTCCCGGCGGCCATCTGATAAAGGTGAGTCGCAAGCAACCCGAGGGTTTAACGGGAGTTGGTGATGGCGACGTACCTCGCTTGATGACATGCATAGTTGGAGGTTGTTGGTCGCGGGAGGTCGACGTTAGGGAAGATCGTGTTGAGTCGAACGATGTCCGACAGACGAAGTTTATGAAGAGAGAAATCCAGTTCAGTCCGGTCGCAATCGAAGGAGTCCTGCTCTCGACCACATTTGACCATCAGGTCCGCGTCTTTTTACCCGCTGCGGCGATTGAGACATTACTAATTCCACCTCGCATCGCCGGCGTTATGTTCCATCGTGCACATCAACGCTCATCCTGACGCTTTGGGGACGCGTAAACTCTTCATTTACTTATTTATTATTTTTTTTCTTTTTTTTTGGCCGATATCAAAGGTGGATGTATGGTTCGCGTGGAAGGTTTGTGTCACCTGCTCCAAGTGGAGGTTGTCCGGCAAATTGACCGGGATGTGAATAGAAGCAAGGTTTGCTCGCAGCGTATGTATAAATATGTGGAAAAGTTTACAAGCGAGCACTTCACAAACAGCACTGCAGCGGGTTCATCGAAGGGGAAAAAAGGAACAAATATACACGTTCAATGAAGTCGCCTCCATGCATTTTCATAGACACAGCTCTGCTCCAACTGCCACTACTGTACGGTCGGCATTCTGCTCCTCCAAGGTGCTATGCCTCCCGGGCGACGGCAGCGGCGGCACGGGCGGCACAAGCCCCAAATGCTGCTCCCTCAACATCATCAACAAGGAGGGATTCACCTCCTGCTGCTGCCCCGCTCCAAACCCCGTGCCCGCC
>JADGJL010000387.1:8946-23181 GCA_027600665.1 Irineochytrium annulatum
AAAAAGAAAAGAAAAAAAGCAGCTATAAAGACCTTTAACTATCAGCATCGCATAACCATCATTTTCCATCTCCCGCACATGCCGGTCTCCTCCGCACAGCCACCCGTTGACCTGTTTGTTAATGCTCACCTTAGCCCGACCAAACCGAAAAGGGTAACCGTTGCTTAATAAAAAATCCCTCTGCCTTCAGTGTAATCTGCAAAATTGTTGCGTAAAAGTCGGCACCGTTAAGAAGGAAAATGACGGGCGACTACTTGTCCTTCTTCTCTACTTGAATCGCAGCAGAAGTCACCTATCTTGTTGGCTACGCGCCCGCGTCGGGCGCACCGACCAGGACTCAATAAACGTCGGGCATCACCGTGCACATGTAAGTGCTTGCGGGGAAAATGGCGTTATCTCATCCTGACGGCTCCAGGCTGATGCTCCTGCGCCCATGCCTTACTGCCGCCAGCAAGATTCCCAGCGTTGCCTGCTCGCCGGATACCCGAAATCCAGGTGCATCAACCCTTGTGACCCGCGCGGATCCCTTTCAGCCGCCGCGTGCACGCTATGAGCGCCGGCTGCTTACTGTCTGCAGCGAGCCGTCCGCGGCGACGCGATCCCCACTCGACGTCGATCTCGTCCGGGCGGCCCTGCCGCGTGTCAAGAATTGGCTCCGCCACTCAACGGCCACGCAAAGGAGGCGACTTTAGAGATCGTGCTGAGCTCGGCCGCGGAACGAGAATGGCAGTCCGATGGTGCGGGGTCGAACGGAGACTCCTAGGTGAAAGGAAAATTTGACGTCCACATCAGCGACCCGTCATGGTGAGTTCCGGGTGCCGATGCCGATGCTGCCTATTCTTCCCGTCCCGGATGGTCCCGCAAACAACACCTGACCTTATTCCGTTCACTATTTCCGCAGGTCAACAAGCTTCCGCCCAGAGAGCTCCGGGCGTCCTCCGACCGCTTCCCCCGCTCGCACGAGTCTCTCAGCGTCAGCAGATCTGAAGTCATCTCAAGCCCGCCACACAATGCAGGGACTGGGAATTCGAGCGGCGGGAACCTTCTGGCGGCGTCCCCGAGGCCGGGGTATGGCGGATCCGTCGGGAACATGAGCATCAGCGAGGAGGGGGACGGGGGGAGCGGGGTCAACGGTGGAGCTGGGGTGAAGGGAGCTGGAGCGAGGTCGATCGCGATGGCGAGGTCGCACGAGTCATTGCAGGTTGGGGGCAGGGCAAACATCAGCATGGTCAAGTCGCATGATTCGCTGCAGGTTGGGGCAGGGCGGAAACGGAGAAGTAAGGAAGGGCTCAATGCAGGGGAAGGGGTGGCCTCTGACGACAAGGAGGTAATTACATAGCGATGAGGCAGCGTTGTTGAAGAGGGAGCAATCTCGCCATCGCAACTGTTGCCTCCAACGGATGCTTATTTATTTTTTCTCCAGGTTCCACAAGGTACCCGGGCCCTCGGACTCGTTCTCTCCACCGGCCAAGCCCTTAGCCCCGCCGTCTCGATGGCCCTCGCCCACGGCTCCCGCGACATGCTCGGCTCCAGCTTCCAGCTCAGCCACGTCGTTCCCGAGGACCCGGAGGAGGAGGAACGCGTGCCAACACGCGTCCCCACCACAACGGTCGCGGCGGCGTTCGCGGTGCTAGATCGTGAGCATTGGGAGAGGGAGGAGGAGGGGAGCGACGATGGTGGGGTGAGGGAGGAGGGCGGGGATGAGCAGTTTCAGGCCGTGGTGTCGCCTGGGTTTACCGAGGAGGAGACAGGGGTAATAAGGGAGGAGGAGGAGGAAGCAGATGAGACGATGGTGGTGGTCGTGAGGGAGGAGACGGTGCATCCGCCGTCGCATCTGGAGCCGATACAGCAGCCGCCTTTACCGCCTTTGCCGGTTCAGCAGCGGGAGGCGCCCGTTGACCTTTTGGGGGCCGCCGCGGTTGGACAGGAACCTAACGCCGGTGGGGCACAGAAGGATTCATTGCGGGAGCACGATGCAGTGATGGCGGGATTGGGGAGGGTGCCAGAAGCCGATCAGGTCGAGGTCATTTTCCGAGATCTGCGGTATAAGGTCCAAGTGAAGGTAACGAAGAAGGATCCGGACACGGGGAAGACGCGGAGGGGCATAGTTGAGAATAGGGAGATTCTCAATGGCATCAGTGGCAGGTTCCGGCCGGGGAAGTTCACAGCCATCATGGGTGCAAGTGGAGCCGGCAAGACGTCGTTGTTGAACGTCATCGCCGGAGAGGTCCATTTTGGAGAGGTGTCGGGCCAAATTCTGGTTAATAACAAGGAGCTCTTTGGGAACGACATCAAAAGCTTGAGTGGCTTCGTGTTCCAGGACGATGTGCTGCTTCCCAGCATGACGGTCCGCGAGGCGATAACGATGTCAGCTCTGCTACGATTGCCGCCGGAGACGCCACAGGCTGAACGGAATGAGAAAGTTGATGAGATGATCAATACACTCAACCTCACCAAAGCATCAAATACGATTATTGGGGATTCGACGATCAAGGGCGTGTCGGGTGGGGAGAGGAAGCGATGCGCGATGGGGATGGAGATGCTTACAAGACCAGCGGTCCTGTTCCTAGATGAACCCACATCTGTAAGTGTCTCAGTAAACTCATTTCCTCGGAGCTCACTGACTGACCTATGCACAATCCCAGGGTCTCGATACCTTTACGGCCCTCGCCGTCATTCGAACCCTAAAGGCGCTAGCCGCCACTGGTCGGACCGTCATCGCCACCCTCCATCAGCCAAGCTCCGAGATCTTCCGTCTCTTCGACGACTTCATCCTCATGGCCGACGGCCGCATCATGTATAGCGGGCCAGCCAGCGAGTCCATTTCGTATTTCGGTCGGTCAGGATACCCATGGTAAGTTCGTCTTTACATGCCATATGTTTATCTGAACTGACGGGCGAACAACCAGCCCACGCAACTCGAACCCTACCGACTTCTTCTTTATGTCCATCCTCAATACCGACCCGAGCATCGAGCGCCTCCAGGGTGAGGAGCCTGGTTCAAGCGTTCGCCGCGTCTCTGGGCTTCTTGATACCTGGGACGCGAGCCCGGAGAACAGCGCGCTCGCGACATCGTTGGCGTGTCCGACGCGGACGGGCGGCGCGGCGACATCAACGAAGAAGGGGCAGGCCGGTGTTTTGACACAGGTGAGCGCCGTCTGCATGTTCACCTTCTTGGTTTCCAGAGGCTCACCTTCGAAAATGCAGTTCTCGTACCTCTACACCCGCGCTTCCAAGAACGCCTACCGGAACCCTCTCGTCCTCCGCTCGAAAGTAATCCAGACGGTGGCCGTGTCCGTTATGATCGGCCTGCTCTACCTCCGGACGGACAATCTCACGGGCATGTCGGGCGTCCAGAACAGGATAGGCGTTCTGTTTTTCCTCGGCATGATCAACGTTTTCACGTCCAGCAACGCAAACCTGACTGTGTTCGGGAAAGAGAAAGGCGTTTTTTTAAGAGAGCATGGGGCCGGGTATTACAATATCACGCCTTACTTTTTGGGAAAATTGTGAGATTTTTTTGAAGTTTTGTGCTTGCCGTCCCGAGTCGATGGCTGACCGTTTGCGTAGCATGGCCGAACTTCCGCTCTATGTCGTTTTTCCGGCTCTTCAGACTTTAATCGTCTATTACATGGTCGGGCTTCAGCAAGAGTAAGCTTTATTAGTTTTTCCCGGGAGGTTGTGGCTAAGAAACTCCCATAGCGCGGGCAAGGTCCTTATCTGCCTAATAACGTCAATTATGAGCTCGCTCGTCGGGATGGCTATCGGAATCTTCTTCGCATGCGCCTTCCAAACACTGCAGGTATGCACTGATTGTTCCAATGATGAAACGGCCACATGTTAACAGTCGACAGATGGCCTTAGTGGCCACACCCCTCATCCTGATGCCGCTCATGCTGTTTGCGGGTGTTTTCGTACAGAGCGCGAGCATACCGAAATGGATCGGATGGCTGCAGTATCGTACGTATACTGCGAAGTCCCTCAATCTCTTATCTATCTAACGTTCTACCCGCTCCTTTAGTCTCCCCGATCAAGTACGGCTTCGAAGCGCTCGCCAAGAACGAGTTCACAGGCCTCATGTTCCCCATGGCAGTTAACACCGTCACGAACGCGCCCCTCGCGTACTTCCAGGGAGAGACGGAAATTTCAGCGTTGGGGTTGGCGGACGACAACTTGACGGTGGGCGTGTGCATAATCATTCTGACATGCATGACTGTCGCGCTGATTATGGGGGCGTATGGGATGCTCGTCAACCTCACGGTGTCGAGGAGCAGATTAAAGAGGGCAGGGCAGGCGGGGTCCAGTGGGAAGGGTGGGGATGCAAGGAAGGGGGACATGAGGAAGGTGGCCCCGATGAATGAGAAGATGTAGTTTGGAGTGGGAGATTGCTCTTGTAGATTTTATTTTTGCTGTTTCCGAAATTATTTGCCTATGAGGGGCGATTAACCAGTAAATGACATTGGAAAATGGAATTCTGCAAACTACGGGTGATGTTTTAATGGGCCACGGCTTGCATTTGCAGAGACTCAACATGAACACGTGCAAGGGCGAAGTACGCAATATCAACGTGGAAAAAACTTCATGCATAGGACTTTTAGTGAGAAGACTTGGATATTAAACGGAAATACGCTTTACACTGTATTTCGCAAAAACAGCAAAAGCAATCGAAAGAAATCCTTACTATGGCTGTCGTTCAGATGGTAAGGGTCAACATCAACGCGACGTAGTGAAGACGACAATGCCGGCGGAGTTCTAAGTTTGCCTCAATCCCCAGCCGACAGAATGCAGGGAGCGTAGTGGCGGGTGACAGAACTGGAGACCGATTAGGCCGAGGGTGCGCGACCCTGGGACCAATGAAGGTCCTGGAGACGGACTAAGGTTGCGGGGCGTGCTGGAGGACGAATCGAAAGTGATTGAGAGGTCCGGTCGAAGAAGTCCAGCAGGGAGCATATTAAGAACGGTATCGCGAGCTTAGCAAAATTGTGCTGCGACGTCACAAGTTGCCCTTCCCCAACATGACCGTCCACGAAGTGGTAATGATGTCACCGCTGCAGTTGTCGAGCGCGTGGAGAGGGGCTGCAGATGTTGATCGTCCACCCGCACCATAAGGCTTTAGGGAATGCCGGTTTCTCTGACCAATCTTCGTAGAACCTTGACTCACGGCGTCGATTACGAGCCGGCTTGTCGGCATACACGTTGGCATCTTACTCGCCTGCGCCTTCCGCACCATGGTAATGTAGCAAGATGTAAACTAAATCGACATCAGATAGCGTTAATGACGCCTACATAGTGTGAACTGCCATACGGCCGGTCAAGGCGATGAAGATGGTTGGGAAATGGAGGCTTTATAGGATCGACGGTATGCACGCGCGCATATTTTAGTACCTGCGCCGTTTAACTTGCCGACCACAACGAATGCAACGACGTTAGGATTATATCCTTTCTGTTATGCCGAAAACCGATGCAACGATGCGCTCATCCACGTGTCCCTACAATGGATCGTGCCTACCCCGCACGCAATCGACCTGCGTCGCAACCTGCCATGTCTTTGGTTATATAAACAGAAGTTGGGTGCACAGGAGTTGGGCGGCGGTGGAGATGGCCGGCACGGGCGAGGAAGTGGCCGCAGAAAAGGTCGCTGAAGAAGCATCGCTTAGCTGAGGGTCTGCGTCTTGCAGCGCTTTAAGTCAGTATAATCGATATCTTGTTCGTATACATTGCAGTACAATGCCTTATTTTCACACAACACCGAGGTGGCGAATACCTTCGCTATGGGCATAGTGTAAAAATAAATATAGAGATGGATTCAGGCTACACGTGCAATATATTATACTCCTTAAAAAAACAAGATGTTCACGAGCGAGACCTCATTTCGAGGACGGGTAGGCGGACTTGGCGAGGTGTTGTGGTCGCGGCTCGAATTCGGCTCGAAATGCGACCACAACAAAGGCCTGAAGGCCTGTCATTTTTTCAACTGTAAATCCCCATTGATAGATTACATCGCCCACATCAACCCGACCACCCCCCGCGACTCGGACGGCCATAGTACTCCTGCGAGCCTACCGTATCGTACTCTCCAGCAGAAGACGGACCTCGACCTCCTCGGACCGTACCCGCCTCTGAACCAGGACCTGCTCTCGTCAGGTACGGATCAGCCCTGACCGCCTAAACCGGAGCGAGCGGTTGCTGGACTGCTTCTGGGGTTTCTCACTCGGGCGGCTGTGGACGATGGGGCGGGGTGGGGAACCGAGTGGCTGCCGACCTGGGGCAGCGCGGGCTGGACTTCGGCCTCCTGTCATCGTGCTGGCTGTTGGAAGACGTCTTGTATCTAACTCTGTCTCCTTCGTTTGCCCCTCCTTTCCGTCGTCTTACAGCAGTTCGGAAAGAGCATCAAAGGATTAGGAAGGAAAGTTCGAAGATGAGGACCGTGTCAACACTCCCGCTGCTCGTGTCAGCACTCCTCCTCTCAGCCAGCGCCGTTGAAGCGGGGGACATACAGGATAGCCACCATGACGTTGTTCGGAGAGGTGGGGCTGTTGCTCCGTGGTTTGGTTTTGCTAATGCGCGTCTGCTTGCATCCACAGCCGTCACGACCACCGCGAAGACCACCGCGAAGACCACCGCAAAGACCACCGCAAAGACCACCGCGAAGACGACCCCGAAGACGACCGCCAAGTCTACGACGAGCGTCAAGGCCAGCGTGAAGGCCACCACCACCACTCTGGCGAAGAACGCCGGCACCACCACGACTATCCCCTCCTCCTCCACGACCAGTGCCGCAGCAGTTCCGGCACAGCCCACCTCGTGCGTCGGCCAGCCCGACGGCTACGTCTTCTGCACAACCTCCTCAGCCTTCAGCATCTGCGCCGGTGGTGGTAAGTTTTAATATGATTCCCATTGCGGTGGATGTGATCCGTAACGCTTTCTTCCGAGCACAGCCCTGCCCTTCCCGAGCCAGGGATGTCAACCGGGGCTTGTTTGCTGCCAAGCGACGCAGCGCTGCGAATATGCTAACAACTGCCCGATGGCGAATAACTACCCGTCAGTGATCACCGCGCCTGCAAATGTGTCGCCTCCATACGCCCAGCCCGCGCCAATCTGCGCGTCTAGGCCTGATAATACGGTGGTTTGCACGTCCGACACCACCTTCAACATTTGCACGGGGCAGAGTAAGTCTATCTTCGCAATTTGGGGGAGGACCGAGGGTTATGCTCGAGTAGTGACCTCCGGGCTGTTACTGACTTTGTGCATTTTTTTTCGCAGACTTGTTGTTCGCCAGCCAGACCTGCCCCCCCGGCCTTCAGTGCTGTGCCGCCACGCAGACCTGCGTGTACGCTAACACCTGCCCCGCCGTCAACCCGCCGTATTCCCTGGCGCAGAACCCGCCGGTGCAGCCGGCCGTCCCGATCATCGCCGGTCTGCCCACGGTTAGCTACGGTGATTGCGCTAACAAGCCCTCCGGAGCTACCGTCTGCATGTCCACCTCTACGTTCTCGTACTGCTCGTCTGGCGGTTCGTAGCAGTGATTCGCCTAGTAGTTCTCAGAGGCTAATATCTCACCGTCCTTACAGCCCTCGAGAACTTCTCGCCCGTTCCTTGCCAGTACGGCACCGTCTGCTGCGTGGGTACTGGCGTCTGCGACTTCCCGTGGCTGTGCCCGGCTGTCAACGTCATCCCTCTGCGGATCACCGCGACCCCTACGGTCACAGTCACCCCGACCCCGACGAACGGCGTTGTTATGGTTGGAACCTGCAACGGGATGCCGAACGGTGGAACGATTTGCGTTAACAGCAACCAGTTCAACTACTGCTTCGGGAACGGTGAGTTTTAACAAACTTTAGTCTTTGTGTCAAAACCCGAAGACGGCTCACACTCTTTTAGCCCTCATCGGAAACCCGCCCCAGTTCTGCCCCATCAACACCGTCTGCTGCGCGAACTCTGGCACCTGCAACTACCCGCAGAACTGCCCGGCGAACCCCGTCCAGATCCAGGCCGTTCCGGCGCCCCTGTACACCGCCAACGTCGTCCCGCTCCAGAACTGCGTCGGTGTCGTGGACGGTCAGACCACCTGCACGGGTGCGAACACCTTCAACTTCTGCTACGGCGGCCTCAAGTACAACGCCCTCGACCAGATGTGCGCGCCCGGCACCGTGTGCTGCGCCAACAGCGGCAAGTGCGACTTCGCGTCCAACTGCCAGTCGGTCGTCGCCCCCGTCAGCAGCACCGTCGCCAACCCGGGCTTCACCGCCGGAACTTGCGCTGGCAAGAAGGATGGTGCCTCCATCTGCACGGCCCCCTACGCGATGAACTACTGCATCAACAATGCCATTGTTTCCGGCCTTACGGACCTGCCCTGCGTTAGTGGCTTCATCTGCTGCGGCTCGGTCGGCTACTGCACGCTCCCGGCCAACTGCCCCGGCAACCCCGCCTACGTCGCCCCCGTCATTCCGGCCCCGGACCAGATTGGCGCGTGCTACGGCAAGGCTAACAACACGATTGTCTGCACTGGCTCGAACTCGTTCAACTTCTGCTTCAACGGCGGTCTCCTCAACTCCCAGACCCAGAACTGCGCCCCCGGCACGGTCTGCTGCGCGTTCACGAACCTCTGCGACTTCCAGTCCAACTGCAGGCCCCCGATCACCGGCACGACCACGACCGTCATCGTCAACTCGCCGCTCCCGCCCGCTAAGCCCTCGGCCAAGTGCTACAACGTCGCGAACGGCGGTATCGTCTGCACTGGACCCCAGACCTTCAACTACTGCTACAACAACGGCTTCGGCTCCGCGCCTGATCAGTCCTGCGCTAAGGGCACCGTCTGCTGCGCCGCCACCAACACGTGCGACTACGCGGCCAACTGCGCCGCCCCGGTCAGCGGGCCGTCCGTCTCCTTCCAGGCTCCCCCCGTCACTGGCAACCTACTCCCCGCCCCGGCGACCGGCAACTGCGCGAGCCAGACCGATGGCGCCTTCATCTGCACGAGCTCGTACACGTTCAACTTCTGCAAGGCCGGCCTCGTTTCCAAGACGGACAAGGACCAGACCTGCGCTGCCGGCACCGTCTGCTGCCAGGGCAAGGGCGCTTGCGACTACGCCGCCAACTGCCCCGGAGGCTCCGCCCTTGTCGCCGCCCCGGTCGTCCCCACCGTCCCGGTCATCGGTCCCAACGCCACCGTCAACGTGGCCCTCTGCAAGGGCGTTGGCAACTGGACCAACGTTTGCCTCGGCTCCTCCACCTTCCAGACCTGCCTCGGCGACGCCGTCTACGGGGACGTCCAGATGTGCGCCTCCTGGGCCTCGTGCTGCCCGGCGACCGGCCAGTGCGGCACCACGGCCTCCTGCGGCGTCCCAGTCTCCCCGCCCGTCGCAAACGTTAACGCCGCCGTTAACGCCACCAACGCCGCCTGCACCGCCGCCCAGAACGGCCAGACCGTCTGCACGGGAGCCAACACGTTCTCCGTTTGCATCCACGGCTTCCTCGACGCTCCGGCCACCTGCGCCCCCGGCACCATCTGCTGCGCGGCCACGAACCAGTGCGACTTCGCCTACAACTGCCCCGGCGTCCCCGTCGCCCCCGTCCCCGTCGCGGCCACCACCGTTACGTCCCGCTGCAGCGGCGTGCCGGACGGCCTCGAGATCTGCTCGGACGACGGCACGACGTCCTACGTCTGCCAGGCTGGTGTCGCGGTCCAGACGACCGTCTGCGGTGCCGGGTCGACCTGCTGCTCCACCACCGGTTCGTGCTCCAAGGCTGGCGGTGTCTGCGAGAACCCGTGCGCGCTCCTGAAGGACGGCGCGTTCACGTGCGGCTCCGTCAAGACCGGCTTCCTCTGCAAGAACCAGATACCCAGTACGTATCAGCTTTCCTTTTTTCTTCGCGCCCGGCATATTCATGATTTTAACCGTTCTTCATTTTTAGACCCGGACCAGAGCACGTACACCCACTGTGCGGGCAAGAACCAGGTCTGCTGCAAGGGCCTCATGGGTTGCTCGGACTACACCCACTGCATTTGAGGGGGTTATTTGGGTTGATCTTTTCTCGAACAATTCCGACGTTTGTGCTATCTCGGTTGGGGTGACTGGTGGTTGGCGGTTTTTGGTGAAAAGAGTGTTTATGGATTCCCAACTTCATCTTTACTCCGCCTAATTCCCCCCCGTCAAAAAGCATCGCCCGTCACATTGATTCACTTTATTTTGTTACTGGTTTTGGACGTCCACATAATATCGGCTCCCTAACCTCATTTTATCTATTCTCGCTATCTTCTTTTACTTCTGTCCTTCTCCTCTCAGTATAGCGCATTAAGCACCCGGTAGAGGAGAGGACTATTCTTCCTTCTCATTTTCTTTCGTTCGGTTCGCGGTTCCTTGTTTTGCTGACTGGGATTTTGGGTATTTGCAATTATTGGGCGCACGGTTGGCGAAGATAACAGTTTCGGACGAGCATAGGGTTTTAGAGGTATTCTCGGGGTGAACGTCATGGTGCTGTTCACGTTCCCTTACTTGCGACTATTTAATCCCTTTATTATTTTCTTACACCTTAATTAACGGTTCCGACTTTCACGCAACAATCGTAGAGATTATGCTAGAGGTAGAGAGAGATTTCTTATCAAGGCAACGGTTAATGTACAATTCCATTTCCCTTTTGTCTGAAACCTACACTTCATTAACAATCACTCTTCACACATTCCGTTGATTAGTCTCTTCGCATTTTCTTCTCTTCCTCCTCAGGGATAGTGGTAATAAATCAGTTTTATACACGAAAAAATATTCCGCTTTAAGATTGATGGAAGCAAGCTAAGATCACGAAGGGGTTACCGTGCGACCTTTTCGAAGATAAGATGTTCGGAACATCTTCGCGGTTGATATTACACTCTGCGAAGCCTGCGTACTCACCTTTATTACGTTGTCTTCGTTTCTGTCATTATTATTGCAGACTTCTGGCCTGGTCTTTTACGACGGATCTTAATTCTACGAAGTCCCACGGCAGAGGAGTATCGCTTCGTTACCTTCCTATTTATCCTCGCCAATACTGCTGTGTCCTCGCCTTCCTCACAATTCAGCCAAATCGCAATGGATCTGGACGCCCTCAATGACGATCAGCGCGCCGTTCTGCAGTCCTTCCAGGTGAGCTGCTCCGGTCTCAACTTCGATGAATCCACCCGTCCGATCCGGATCCGGTCCGCGTTGCCGCGAACCAGCTGGACTGGAGGCGATCCAGGAGGAAAGATATCTAACTGGACCCCCCTCCAAATCAACAGTCCGTGACCGAGATCGACGACGTCGAGCGCGCGACCGACATCCTCGTCTCGCACTCCTGGGTTCTGGAGGTATGTATTGCATGCTGCATCCACCTTCACACCTTCCACGTTCGCCGACACACAATTGTTTCCACCAGGCAGCAGTCCAGAGCTTCTACGAGGAGGCCGCCAACGACGATCCGCCCTCCCCACCGCCCGTCGGCGCGTCATCGTCGTCTTCGTCGACGGAGCCGAATGGGGTGCGACGGAGGGTTGGGAAGGGTACGGTACCTGCGACCGGGAGCGGGAATGGTGGTGGGAGCGGGAGTGGGGATGGTGTAGTATCGCCAGCGACGGGGCCGCCGCCGCCGCCGCCAGGGAGGAGGAATGGGGCTGGTGGACAGCCGGTTGCGAGATTGGTGGGTTTGGTTTTACTGTGCGGACTTGTGATGGTGCTGACGATTGTGTGCTGGGCAGACGCTGTTCCAGAAGCTGACGTACCCGATCACGCTCGGCCTTCATGTCGCATGGGTTATTTTCTCTTTCACTGGTGTGTATTTTTCCTTTTGTGAAGGAGTGTATTTTGTGATATGGACGTTATGGTACAGTAAGCCTTCTCCCCTTTCAAATCTTCCAACGGCCGAGACGGCGGGCTCCATCGGCGAGGAGACGCAACCACTCGACGGACCCCCAGGCAGCCGCTGCTCGGTTCCTTTTGGATTTTGAGCATCTGTATGGAACGGCGCACCCGGAGTTCTTTCAGGGAACATACTCTCAAGTAATGGCGTGTCTAATCCCGCGCTTTGGCCACTTTTACGTTTTTCGGCTTTCGAGGCTCACATTACGCAAACCTTCAGGCGCTCGACGTGGCCAAGAGGGAGCTCCGCTACCTCCTCGTCATCCTCCAATCCTCCGAGCACGACGACACGGACGAGTTCAACCGGACGACGCTGACGTCTGGCGAGCTCCTCACTTTTCTCCTCGAGCGGAACTGCCTCGTTTGGGCCGGCGACGTCAAGGAGTCCGAGTCGTTCCAAGGTTTGTCCGTATGTTTTCAACGCAGTCTAACGCGGGCGGGCACATCAGTCAGCAACGTCCTCCTCGCGACACGATACCCCTTCGCGGCCCTCATCGCCCCGCAAGGATCTCGCATGGTAGTCGTCGACCGGTTGGAGGGCCCGACTCCACCCGATCGCCTCGTGCGTTCCCTGCGGAGCCATATGACAAGGGTGGACTCAAACTTGCAGGCCATACGGGCGGATCGAGAGCGACAGGACCAGGCGCGGTCGATACGGAGCCAGCAGGATCAGGCGTACCAAGCGAGCCTGAGGGCGGATCAGGAGAAGGAGAGAAAGGCGAGGGAGGAGAGAGAGCGGAAGGAACGGGAGCGGGAGGAGGAGGAGCGGGTGGAGAGGGAGCGGGAGGAGAGGATTGAGGTTCACATCTTTCTTTGATGCATTGGTGTGAAGGCTGCTCACTGACGGTTATCTTTAGGCGAGGAGACAACGGAAGATATACCTGAAGGAGCATATGGCGGAGGAGCCGCCGGCGAGCGAGAAGGAGGTTGCCAAGTTAAGTTTGCGGCTACCGGACGGCGCGCGGTTCGTCCGGCGCTTCCGCGCGTCAGATACCATACAGGTTTGTAGACAAATCATCAAGCTCCCTCACTCAGTGCCCGTTGCTAATCCCGTCGCCTGACTAGCTTCTTTACGATTTTATTGAGGCCCACGACCTCTCTCCTATACCAATCGAGGCCGACATTGTGGTTGTAAACACGTACCCGCGAAAGGTCCTCTTGGACAAGAGCGCGACCGTGAGAGAGTCGGGGTTGTACCCTAGCGCGTCTGTGATTGTGGAAGAACGGGATGAGGAAGAATAAAGGAGGTCATTGGAGTGGAAGGAAGAAAGTGGGCGTCTGGAGCTGAAGTTTGCGAAGAATAAGATCATTGCAGGAATAAACTAAACCACGAGTTGTTTGATTGCCTTGAAGATGATCGAGCCCCCCGTCTTTCTTCCTTGATGCGGCGTCGCGGTTTGGTCTTGTGGTCAACGCGCCTTCCTTTGCAGGCAGTTGGGCGTGCCCAAGAGTCCATTACAGTTGTGGCGCTTCGGGCTCGGTTCCCACGACGCCAACGAAGTCGCCCACGCTTTCTAGACATGGCTTCCCAGGTTAAGCGAAGCGGCAGGTGCCACCGCAACTCCCTCCGAACTTCGAGGCGGCGCGATCCGAGATTAAGGACTGAGTCTACTTTGCGCATTGCAAGACCGCGATTGACACGGTACGCGAGCTCCGGTGGAACAGCCGAAGAGTGTCGACAGGCTGGAGGCTCCTTGCGTGGGCGGAAATCTATGGCATCATCAACCTTTTGTCGAACAGCAGACGAAGCCGCTCGCGTATTAGGACACGTCGCACCCCCACCCAGACGCTGGCGAAGTACGGAAACTACCAAACCCGTCTCGCAAAATCCTTGCCCGGCACGAAGTTAATGAATTCTTTTCACGGGGAGGTAAAAC
This sequence comes from Irineochytrium annulatum, assembly GCA_027600665.1. Taxonomy (NCBI): domain Eukaryota; kingdom Fungi; phylum Chytridiomycota; class Chytridiomycetes; order Chytridiales; family Chytridiaceae; genus Irineochytrium; species Irineochytrium annulatum. The sequence continues at coordinate 22,694 of JADGJL010000387.1, forward strand.
CTGTTTGGGCGGAGCCGACCCACACCAGCCTTTGCAGGTTGAAGATCTGCATCGGTTCTCAAGATTTAAAGCTCGGTTCTTACGCCTTTCCCTTCAGTTGGGACCAACCCGAGCAAGCCCGTAAGAATGAACCTGCCCACGACTTCCCACTCTTTCACGTTCAACTATGAACTCGGCACCAGCATGCCCCATTCTCACCCTCACGACCACGACCTGGACGCCCTGCTCGACCAGCTCATCGCCTCGAGCTCGATTCCGATGATGCCCATTCACTCTCCGCTTCCACTGATGTCGCCAAGGCAAATACAGCTGCCGATGGCGACCTTTCAGCAGCACCACCACCAACTCCAGCTTCAGCAGCTCCCGCTCCCGCCGACGCCCTCGGTTTCCCCGTGCGTTCCGTACGAGCCCTTCGACGCCATCGATCCGCTCTTTCTCGGCGCGTTCTCCGCCTCTCCGTCAACGATCTTGACAATTCCGTCCTCCCC
>JADGJL010000388.1:0-23064 GCA_027600665.1 Irineochytrium annulatum
GGGTAGGTGGCGGGAGGTGGAGTTGGTAGCGAATGTACTTGAAGTTAGAAAGAAACAGGGAGGACTCGTAACCGTGAGGCTCGAAGTGAACGGCCACGTTCTTGGTATTCAGAGCTGCGATTGCGTTATTGAAATGTAAGAGAACTGAATTCCTACAATCGACGAGCTCGTATGCCTTATATGCTGCCGATATATATTCTGTGTCGTATGACTGAGCGAAAGTAGCAACGAGGCCGGGATATCAACACAAACCTTCTGTTGGGGCATTGCATCCTACCCAAAAGCCAACGTCGTGATAAAATGAATCCTTTCGTTTAGACGTCTAATCATGATTTTGTTTGAGCATTTTCATTCAGAAGCAGAAACGCAACGAAAGAACTCACAAAGATGAACACGTAGGACCGGTCCGCGCAGAAGGTGCCATATTCAAACTCGGGTATCTGCCTGAGTCTCATCTTCTCCATCACCCATACCTTGACCTCGCCCTGCTTGTGGCCCAGGCCGACAAACGCTACGTCGGCCGACCTCGTCATTTTCTGGTCCTCGACCCCGGTCGTGGCGGTCGCAGTCGGAGCTCGGGCCTGTTCATTCAAGGCATCAACGGACCCGTGACTCGCGAATCCCACCAAAATCCACTCACGCTGCCATCGACGCTCATGTCGGCCCTGGACGCGGCCAGGGCGCTGAGCCCACCGCCCAACAGCATGTCGGTAGATTTGAAGGCCGGGAGGAGCGCCATACTACGTAGAAATGGAAGGGGAGGGGACGTCCTATGCGTTGTGGACGATACCAATCCACAACTCTGATTGGGACCGGCCGGTGGCGTGTAGGTTGGCGAGTGGAACACGAGAAAGAGAAAGTGTTCTAATCAGGAAGATAGGTGCAAGCTCCTCGAACTTGTATAAATACAGAACTCCTTGAAGCGTCAAAATGTCAGACCTTCCACCTGAACCGGTTCACAAAAACCACTAAAGCCCGCTGCAGTGCACAGCGGGCGACTGGGTGTCCCTGGGTCTTCCACCTCAGAACGACCGGCGATAGTAGTGGCTGGTTCGCGACCTTGCCGGAACCACCTCAACGCGTTAGCCCTCAGCCCTAGAGCTATAGAGGCGGGGTCCCTTTTGGACGCATGGTGAGCTTTACGATGACAGCAACCAGTCACGAGCAAACAGCTCTGGATGTTGCATAACATACTTACATCTATCTCTATTTTGCTTGACAGTACAATATGCTTTGTATTTTACGGCTTGTCGGCATGTTACATAAAAAAAAATAAATTCAAGCAATGGTGATTCGAATGATATGTAGTACAGCAATTTGTGATCATTGACAAAGAAAATAGCCCCGACGCCTTCGCCAGATTAAAATACATCCAGTCCCTTCATGCTCTATCATCAGCGATGCAACAATATAAAATCAGAAATGTGCGGACAAAACTCGCAAAGATAGCCCATTCGATCATTTTTATCAGCTACACGCGCTTGAAAGCCTTCCCAGACGCTCTCAACGCGTCTACAATAGAGACAAAGATCTTGTTAAGAAAGACATGAGTTAGCACCATGTTGGCCCTCACCTTCAACCTGATCGACGCTAAGCCGAGAGGTCCTGATCTCGGCTTCCTTAGCACCAAGATCCACATTAAATGCGGCGATTCCATCTGCCGAAGCCAATGCCTTCGTGACCGCCCCCTTGCACTTCTCGCACGACATTGAGACCTTGAACCGATACACTTGCTAAGCAAGATGTGAAAGCAGTTAGACTCAAAATAGGAACCAGAAGACAGGAGCAGCTTAGCGGACGCACCTCGTTCGGATGAAACAAGAACTTGTAGAGGTGGGTGACGAACATGGCGTGTGGATTGCGTGATCCAGTGCGTCAAACAAGCGTAACTTCCATTTTCAGCGTCTCATTACAACTGGCTTGTTAAGGAAAAGCTGTTTTCCAGTTTCTACCCTGTCGAAGCGGGCATTCCAAACGCCAGAAGTACATCAATATATCATGAAGGTGGTGTTGTCCCAGTTATGCGGCGTATTCGCCCTAACCGTCATGTTCCTTGTCAAGTTCGCCTTTCCTTATACGCCATTATGGGTGATCACGCAAATGGCACGGCAGTATGCAGTTATTAACGCACTTACAGCAAATGCAAAGACTGCGGGAGGAGTGAAGTGTTGTCAAAGTCTAAATCTCTCACTCCTAGATCCCTGCGGCCTAAGAGTTGAGCCCCGTCGCACTCCGTTCTGATCCGCGCAACCCGACCCGCCCGAAGATGGACGATCTGTTCGGAGGTACTCTATCGTGCGTGTGGATCGCGTCTGTGTGGTACCACGCTGTGCGCTGTGGAGGGATAGTTAGTAGAAATGGCCGACATTGCGAACGACAGCCTTTCCCTTCTCCGCTCGCTCTTTGTTAATTGATGTACTTTGTAATTATTAATGCGTTTTCTTTTCCTGAATCGCGTGTTGTCCATTGCTGGAATGAAGACGACGAGGATATCGGAGCCGGCCAGGCTGAGGATGACGACCTCAACGAGCAGAATGATGACCTCATGAACGGCTCCGGGGTCCCGGAGGACGGCTACGGCTACGGTGGGATGGCCACCGGCGATGGTGTGGGGGGCGGCGGTGGTTTGGGCTCAGATGGGGAGGAGGAGGAGGAGGAGGAGCGGTTGGAAGATCCGATGGACGACGAGGAGGTGGACGTGTTGTCGCAGGAGGACTGTTGGGCTGTCATCACGTCGTTCTTTGCCGAGAAAGGTCTTGTGCGGCAGCAGCTGGACTCGTTCAACGAGTTTGTCCAGAACACGATGCAGGAGGTCGTGGAGGAGAACGAGTCGCTCGTGCTGGAAACTCAATCGACTCACACCGGGGAGCAGAACGACGTCGCGGTAAAACTTTTGCCCATCGTTTTGGTTGAATAGGTCGACGATACTAAATCGTGTGGGAATAACAGAGGCAATACACGGTTCAATTTGGTCAGATTTACGTCTCGAAGCCGACGTTCCGGGAAAGCGACGGTATCCCCCGGCCAATGTTCCCCCACGAGGCGAGGCTTCGGAATTTGACTTACGCGTCCCCGCTTTACGTTGACGTGACGATGGCGACGCGGAGAGCAAAGACGACGGACGCCGAAGTGGAGTGGGAGGATGAAGGACAGGATGTAGAGCCGTCAAAGATGCACATCGGTGATGTCCCTATTATGCTTCGGTCGGACTTCTGCGCTTTGTCGGAGTTGGGTCAGGATGACTTGCCTAGTGTGTCCGAATGCACGTTTGACCAGGTAAATGTGTTTTCTTGATTGCTTGCATTCGCTTTAACGGCTTATATAGGGTGGATATTTCATCATCAACGGGTCAGAGAAGGTCTTGATTGCCCAGGAGCGAATGGCCACAAACCAGGTGTATGTCTTCGCGAAGGCGCAGCCCGCGACCTACACCTTTTCGGCCGAAATCCGGAGTCAGGCCGAGCGTGGCTCCCGGCTTGCCAGCACGGTCTTTATCAAAATGATGCACCCGAAGGGTGAGCGTGGCGGAGGCGCCGGCCAGGTTATTCGAACATCGCTCCCCTACATCAAATCCGACATTCCTATCGGTATCGTCTTCCGCGCGCTCGGCGTCGTGGCCGATCGTGACATTCTTGAGCACGTCTGCTACGACATGAACGACACGCAGATGCTGGAGCTGCTGAAGCCCTGCATCGAGGAGTCGTTCGTTATCCAGGACACGGAGGTGGCGCTCGATTTTATTGGAAAGCGTGGGAGCTCCGTCGGTGTGTCGCAGGACAAACGGATTCGGTACGCAAAGGAAATTTTGCAAAAGGAGATGCTGCCGCATGTAGGGACAAAGGCGCATTTCGAGGGGAGGAAGGCGTACTTCTTCGGGTATATGATTCATCGGTTGCTGTTGGCGGCTTTGGAGAGGAGAGATTTGGACGATCGAGATCATTTTGGGAAGAAGCGATTGGATCTTGCGGGTGTTTTGATGAGCGGGTTGTTCCGGATGTTGTTTCGGAGGCTGACGAAGGACATCAGTCGAAATTTGCAGAAGGTACTCGTCATTTCCTTCTTGGTAGCACGTTGGTTAACGATATCTACAGTGCTTGGAAAACCACCGGAACTTTAACATCAAGACTGCCGTTGATGCGAATATTATTAAGAATGGGTTGAAGTATTCTCTTGCGACTGGTAACTGGGGAGAGCAAACAAAAGCTATGCAGTCCCGTGCGGGTGTGAGTCAGGTGTTGAATCGTTACACGTTTGCCTCGACACTATCACATCTCCGTCGATTGAACACGCCTATTGGCCGTGACGGGAAAATCGCGAAACCTCGACAACTTCATAATACTCACTGGGGCATGGTAATCTGTCCAGCCGATATTGTGGTTCTTTTAACGATTGTCAGGTGTGTCCCGCAGAAACGCCGGAAGGTCAAGCTTGTGGTCTTGTGAAGAACTTGTCGTTGATGGCTGTTATTACTGTCGGATCGCCGACAAAGCCGATCGTTGAGTTCCTTGAGGAGTGGACGATGGAGAATCTGGAGGAGGTCCACGCTTCATCTATACCCGACTCGACAAAGGTGTTCTTAAACGGTGTTTGGGTCGGCGTTCACCGAGATCCGGATCAGCTTGTCGTGACGCTTAGGGAGCTTCGGCGATGTGTCGACATCCCGCCGGAAGTTAGCATCGTGCGGGATGTTAAAGAAAAGGAGCTTCGGCTTTTCACTGATGCCGGCAGGATATGTCGACCGCTATTCATTGTCGACGAGGCGACACAGACGTTGAAGATGGACAAGCAGGTCGTGAGCCGGATCGCGGGGGCGCCGGATGCGGACGGTATCGAGCAGGAAAAGGTCAGTTCACCTTAGGGTCCACTTTGTATATTTAAAAACGTTTAGATGACCTTTATTGATCTTCAAGCTGAGGGTATTATTGAGCTCATCGACACGGAGGAGGAGGAGACCGTGATGATTTGCATGACTCCTGCGGATCTCGAGAAAACGCGTCTGCGGAATAAGGGACTGCCTCCAAAGCGGAACCCGATACCTATGGAGCGGGCGTCCTCCGTACCAATCCATGCGAACAAGTGGACGCACTGTGAGATTCATCCGAGTATGATTTTGGGGATTTGCGCCAGTATTATCCCATTCCCCGATCATAACCAGGTTTGAAGCATTGTGGAGGAAAGTGATTAACTGTTACTGTCGAATTAGTCTCCGCGTAATTGTTACCAATCAGCTATGGGTAAACAGGCCATGGGTATCTTTGGGACAAACTACCAATTGCGGATGGATACGATGATGAACATTTTATTCTATCCTCAAAAGCCTCTTGCGGCAACACAGGCGATGCATTACCTGCGTTTCCGAGAACTCCCGGCTGGTCAGAACGCTATTGTTGCGATCGCTTGTTACTCGGGGTACAATCAGGAGGATTCTTTAATTATGAACCAGTCGTCCATTGACCGCGGCTTGTTCCGGTCGATGTACTTCCGGACATACATGGACACGGAGAAGAAGGAGGGTTTGCTTAACACGGAGACGTTCGAGAAGCCCACTCGAGAGACGACGATGCGGTTGAAATTAGGCACGTACGAGAAGCTCGACGACGACGGTCTGATCGAGCCTGGTATCGCGGTCACCGGTGACGATATCATCATCGGAAAGACGGTGCCTCTCCCGCCCGACACCGAAGAAATGGGTCAGCGGACGACGAACCACACGAAGCGCGACGCCTCGACACCGCTGAAGTCGACCGAGAAGGGTATTGTTGACCAGGTTATCCTGACAACGAATCAGGATGGTTACAAGTTCGCTAAGGTGCGAGTTCGATCCGTCCGTATCCCTCAGATCGGAGATAAATTTGCCTCCCGTCACGGGCAGAAGGGGACGGTCGGGATCACGTACCGGATGGAGGACATGCCGTTCACGAAGGACGGCATCGTGCCGGATTTGATAATTAACCCTCACGCCATCCCGTCGCGTATGACCATTGGGCACCTGGTCGAGTGTCTCCTGGGGAAGGTCGCGACGCTGACGGGCACCGAAGGCGACGCGACGCCGTTTACCGATTTGACGGTCGAGGAGGTTTCGCACCAGCTGAAGAGCTTCGGGTTCCAGCCGCGAGGGTTCGAGGTCCTTTACAACGGGCACACGGGAAGGAAGCTGAACGCGCAATTGTACTTCGGGCCGACTTACTACCAGCGGTTGAAGCACATGGTGGATGATAAGATCCACTCGAGGGCGAGAGGTCCCATGCAGATCCTGACGAGGCAACCGGTTGAGGGTCGTTCGCGGGACGGCGGGCTGCGATTCGGAGAGATGGAGCGCGTAAGTGACATGTCTCACCTGCTATTTAACTGGAGTCCGTCGACGTAACCTCTTTCCTGCAGGACTGTATGATCTCGCACGGTGCTGCTCACTTTCTTAAAGAGCGTCTGTTTGATGTCTCGGACGCCTACCGTGTCCACGTATGCGACATATGCGGTCTGATGGCGATTGCGAACTTGAAGAAGAACCAATTTCAGTGCAAAGGGTGCGCCAACAATACCCAAATCTCGCAAATCCACATTCCTTACGCCTGCAAGCTTTTGTTTCAAGAATTGATGGCGATGAATATCGCGCCACGGATGATGGTTAATTGAAAGTGAGAGGGGTTGCAATGGTGACTCTAGCAGACGTATTTGGCTAATAATTTCATGTATTTTTGTGTGTTTAAATCGTAAATCAAATTAAATAATAATGGATTTAGAAAGGCGGTGACATGCAGCAAGTAGCCGGAAACCTACGACGAACGCGTTCCAACATCAGATCTTACCATCACTCCTCTGGATTACTCTCAGTTCTATCAAGTGGAAACTAGATGAAAAGATGACAAGGATCATCCTTCGTCCGTGCAACTAGACAGAACTGAGAGTAAATGCCGGAGAGCAGGATTGAAATCCAGCACGACGTCGTTTAGCATCCTTCCCCGTCGTTGACCGTCGTCGACGAAGGCAACAACAGAGACGGCAGCGGTGAATGAGGTAGCTTGCAGCGGCAAAACGACTCCTTTTATAAAGCGAGTCCCCCCGACGCCAAGGCCAAGGCCGGCCGTAGTATCAATGGAAGGAGAAGAAAAATTCGGGGGCCGACACTCACCAGTTCGTCAAACTTCCGCCAAGAAGTGATGATGAACAGCTTGCGCAACGTTCCGCCGACCACCAAGGGACTGGTGTTCCTCACAACCTCCCTGTACGGCCTGGGCCTACTGCTGAGGCTTCTGTACGGCGGTCCCGATGCCGACGGTCACGCAGACGCGGGGGATGAGGATGAGCGGTCTCTCAGCTATCACGACATGATGCTGGCCATCATCCCTGGGTCGATATTTTGGAGGCCTTGGACGATCGTGACGGCGGGGTTCTTTGAGTCTAGCTTGATCTCGGTAGGGAATGCGTGTTTTTGCTGCTTGTTCCGGTGGCTTTGGTCAGCTTGATCAGCAGGCCTTTTGTTGCTTGTGGCCCGCATTCCTTTGCATTTCTGTTCACGCGGGCTAACCGAAACAATCGTTTATAGTTTATTGTAAACACATTCTCTTTGTTGTTTGCTGGCAAGTATTTTGAGCAAGTGTGGGGTTCGAGGTGAGCTCGCTTTGGGGTCTCCTCTTTTTCGAGTATTTACGTATTCTCAGGGAATACTTGAAGTTCATCTTCATTGTCAGTGTGGCCAGCGCGGTTATGACGACGTTATCGATGTACTTCGAGTACGCTGCGACATTAAATGAAGATCGCATGTGAGCCTTTCGTTTTGTTATCAATGAAAAAATACTTCGCTGCGGTTCCATCTGGTTGTCTAACAATTTTACATAGTTTCAACACGCAAATTAACGGCCTCCTTGGCATCATCGCCGGCTTCCTCGTCGCCTTTAAGCAGACCGTACCCGAACACACCTTAACTCTCTTCGGCCTCGTTTCCGTTCGGGTTAAGGTAGGATTTTTCGGGTTGTAGTTAAGATCCTTATATTCTTTCGTCAGTATGTCCCCTCCGTCCTCATGGCGTCCTCCCTCATCCTCGCCGGCCTCGGTATCTTCCACGTCGGCTACTACCTCATCGTGTCGGGCTCGATTGTCGCGTGGACGTACATTCGGTTCTACAAGGTTCAAGACGGGATCATGGGCGACCGGAGCGAGGCATTCTCGCTCGCGAGCTTCTTCCCCGAAATCTTACAGTGAGCTTTTTGCATTCTTTTGAACGGTGGGTGCGGTTTAAACTTAATATTCATGCAGCCCGTTTATCCACCCGGTCTCGAATTCGACCTTTAACCTTATGGTCACGTTGAACCTATGCCCCCCACTCGCGAAATCCTCATCCGGCGACCTCGAGATGGGCGGCGGCGGCGTTGGGAAGCCCACACTGAAACCCTTGCCTGGCTCCGACGTAGCCGACGCCGAAAGACGGCGGGCTATCGCTCTCAGGGCCCTCGACATGAGGCTCTCGACGAGCAACAACCAGGCCGCGACCGCCGCTGGTGGCGTTTCCATGGCCGGCGCGCCCGGGTCAAATGAGGGCATCATGGCGCCGCTGATGCAGGAGGTGGTTGTCACGGAGAAGGCGGAGGCGCCTGTGATGACCATTCCGTCTGTGACGGACGACTGATCGACTTGATCGACTTCCTTTTTTGATTGCGTAGAGCTAAAGCGAGGGTTTGGCGCACATATATGTTAATCTATTTTCAATCAAAACGCGTGTGCTTAGATATTGCCCTTCCAGCACTGCTCTACTTCCTCTATATACATCTTGCCACAAAGATGCTTTTATATTATGTGTGCCATAGCTTTTTTGTTGATTAACGACAAATACATTAGGATTAATGAAGAGAATTGTGCGAAGGTTGCGAGATGTGCAATAATAATACCTCAAACTTCCCATGCTTCAGAACGGATGCCTCATGCCTGCAAACCGGGACCCCATCACCCCGGTGCCGTCAAGGTCGTCATCTAGCACCATCCGGCCCGGATCTGCACCAACATTCGCCATGGGTGCATCCTCATCCTCCGCGGTTGTCGCGGCGGCAACTGTAACATCAGGGACGCCCATGTAGATCAAGGCCGTCTTCGCCTTCTCCCGAACATCCCGGTCGGGATCCGACAGCATGATTTGAAGAAGTTGATCGAAGCGGTGAGACCGTAAGCGGGCGATGCGGTCAAGGTGGCCTAAGCAATAGTCAGCTCCACATGCCTTCCCAGACAGAAACGATTGCTCGCATACTTTTGACGTCCTCATCCTCGATATCCGTGAAATTGATTGCGCACCAAAGGGTGGCTAGCCGGACGTAAACATTCGGATGAAGCTAGATAAAGAGTAAGTCCGAGTTGACCCAATGCACTCAGAGTATATCCGACATACCATTAGCGTCGAGATCTGCGCCAAAATCTCGTCCGAGATGAAATCGGGCCACTTCTGCCTCGTGATGCCGACCGAGATATTTGATATCACATACAAGGTGTTGATCAAGTGCCTGTCGATCCTGTCCCCCGTCCCGTCCCCGCGCTGCCACCGCTCGTTTCCCGCCTCAAGCTTCCGCTTCAGCATGGACTGTAGCCTCCTCTCCCCGTACCCATTCATCACGGTTCTCACGTCCATCTCCTTCCCCTCCGCAAGGTTCCTCAGCAAGTATAACCCTTGCTCCTGCACGGCATCGTCCTCATCATCCACCAGCCTGTTCAACTCATCCCACCCTAGCGCTTGCATGAGCTTGACCTTCATCGTGCTCTCGGCCTTAAACGCCAAATTCTTCAGCGTCCACATGGCGTTCAGCCTCAGCTCCGCGTTCCCGCTCCTCAGCAAGCTCACGACCTTATCCAGTCCACCCTCGTCCACAACGATGGCCTTCATCGGGCTGAAGTCGAGCACGAGGTTGCAAACGGTTGCGCAAGCCGAAGAGCGGACGCCCTCGGATTCGTCCGAGAGGAGGCGGATGACGGGAAAAACGACGCCCGCATCGACGAGGGCCGTGCGGAGGCATTTTACGGAGCGGGAGAGGGAGCGGACGCACTGGCAGGCGGCCGATCGGACGCCTTGGAGTGGGGAGGACATGCCGAGGACAATGTGGGGAAGGAGTTTTGCGTCGATCACTTGCTTGCGGCAGTCCTCCCTATGGTAGCAGACGGCGGAGAGGCCGATTAAAGCGTTCTAATGAACCGCGTTAATTTAATGTACCAAGAAGAGATGGCGAACTTCTCACCTCCTTAATCTTCTCAAAATTCCTCGTGCTTGGCGGCGGCGTCGGCGGCACAAACAGGTTCCACTCCCCTGTACTCGTCGTCAGCCGATGATCGAAGCAACTCAACGCGTCCCCCGTTATCAAGGCGGCCAGCTTCGTGATCGCGGACCCCTCAAGCGCGGACGCCTGCATTTCCTCGTTATCCAGCACGAGGTGCGAGAAAATCAAAGGGGCGCGTTCCAAGACGCTGGCGGCCTCCGACGTCGACGGGCATAGGGAGAGGACGAGGGCGCCGTCAAACAGCTTAATCAGGATTGGCAGCGCAAGCTGGGACGCTTCCTTCTCGTACTCCTCAGGGAGGGTCGAAGTGGAGAGTAGGTTCGCGACACTAATTAAGTCCGTGAGCTACCAGCTCATACATGATGCAAAACCCTCACCATGACGCAGACAGCAATCGCAGCATCGGCCTTCTATCGCGCATCAATCTGAGTAGCTCCCCAACCGTCGGCTTCCCCGCCGTTGTCGCGGACGCCAACTCCCTCGCTGCCGCCGCGTCGCCCTTCGTAATGGACGCCAGCGCATCCAGCGCCGATTCCTGCACCCTCGCGTTCGCGCTGTCGATCAGCCCCACAAGCGGGCCAATCGCGTCCACCATGCTTATCGCGTTCTCCCCAGTCGACACCCTCGTAATAATCAAGGCTGCGAGCTCTCGGATCCGCGGGGGGTAGCCGGGCTCGCGGAGCAGACGGATGAGGTCGGACGGGAAGGAAGAGTGCTTGTTCACATGTCAGCCGCGATTTAAAAAAATGCAATAAATTCACCTTGAGCGTTGGGTATGGAGGGATGTTCTGAAACAAAACTTTCAAGGCCCTAGCGCTCGCTTCCACGAGCTTGAAGTCTGTCGACGCCAGGCCGGCCAGCAACGGGGAGAGGACGGACGGGTCGTTGAAATGCGAGAAAGGGATCTTTTTGCCTGCCAGTAAGAAGCGTCAGTGATTGCCACCACTCTAACAGCGTCAAAAGTGAGCACAACCGCACCGACCTTGTGCCAAGCTCCCCAAGACAGCGGCTGTCTCCACCTTAAGGTCCAAAGAAACGGCCTGGCCTCCCATGATCTCCAGGAGCCTGCAATTCGAGATACAATTAATATATAATCCTTAAATCCAACTAGCAATCAGCCCTCCTCCATACAAAGTCAATAACTCACAACGGCAAGATCCCTAACTCCATAAACAGCGCCTTTTTGGATGGGTTCCCGATGATCGCGTTCTTGACCAGGCGCATCGCCCGCAAGCGGTCCTGATCTGAAACGCCCGCCCCGTCGTGGAGAGCATGGAAGGCGGCGTGGGCCTGGGTCCTGGTCGTGCGCGCTTCGTCGAGGAGGTCGGTCGTCATATTGGGGCTTAATCACCGGAAAGTTTGACCGACGATTGGAGGCCTTCACCCAAGTGATGATCGCAATGAAGACGCGACTCTGGGTAACAAGAAGAAAACTCAGACAATTCACGACGTGATTTTAATTGCTGTTGGTACGCCTGGTGTCATACCGAAAAAGTTTTCGTGTTCCTGCTGTAAATGATCAATGATTAGCTTTTTAAGCGAGGGGCAGAGCTTTACGCCAGCGCGCTTTCGTAGAGGCGGTGGGGGTGGGTTATAGTCCCCCCCATTTCAGCTAATATGTATGCTGGCTGTCCGCCGCATCTATGTATTAATGAGCAATTTGGAAGGTTCTTAGTGATATGTATTATAAGATGCCTCTTTTTGTCAGGTCAAAATACAGCTTTTTTGGTACCGTTCTCCATAAAGAATTAAATTTCCCCTTCAGTCTGTATAAACCCACATAAGAGGTTCCCCTCAGTATCTTCAAGAAAAGATTTCTGATCCCCTTTATTTTGAATAACGGACTGCCCCTTCAGTCTGTTTATAGTATCAGTAATACTATAAACGCACACAGGAGGTAACCCCCGTATGTATCATTTTAATTTGAAGTGAAGATTTTGCTCCCACTTTAGTTTCAACAACTTAATTATCCCCAAGTCAGGTTATCATTAAATAGAAGTTTATTATTTCTGTAAGTTATTATAAAAGGTACCCCTTTCGTCTCTTCAAACTAAATATTTCTTGTCTCGAGAAATAGCCGCATGGGGCAGTCTATATTCTGTTATGATTATATAAATTATTCTATGTATGGGGTTCACCCCTTCAGTCTGTGAATCGTGCCCAGAGCGTACGGCCGTTCCAATATCGCCGGAAAAAATAAGTACGGAACTGTTGGCTTTGCAAAGCGGCGATTCCAAATAAGTAATCAAAAGGGTTTGAGTTCCGCAAAGAACGCAGTTGACTTGTGAACAAGTCGTCTTTCAACGCCGTCACCCATTTCACCGCAACGTCAAATATCAGCAACAACCGGCAATCAACACGTCGTCACCCTCCCCTAGAGGCTGCGGTGGCGCCCATCAACAGGCTGCCACATCTGGCTCTACGCCGAACCTATTCCCATCGCCGTCGAACCTTGTGCTCCTCTTTTTCGTCGTCACCGCCGCAGTTGTCTCGCCGTCTGGCATGCGTTTACTGTTGTACTTCTCCTCCTCCACACTCCGCCCTCGCCCATCCAGATCCGGAACATATAGCGCGTCATGATGCTGCGGCCAAGGTCTCGTGGTAAGCTCCATCGCGTCTTTGAGGTCGGCGATCTCCTCATAATCCTCGCGCAGCTCGGTTATGACGACGCAGATGCCGGTGTCAGACACCTTCTTGACCCACTCCCCCGTCACCAGGTTCTCGTCCCAAATAAGATCCCCATAGTAGGGGATCCGCTTGTCCGCCATCGTCCCGAATCGCGCCTCCTCCGAGTTTCGGCCCTTCTTGTCCAGCTCAGGCACGTACAACGCCGCATCGCTCTGCGGCCACGGCCGCTTGTTAGACACCCAGCGGTCTTCTAGCTCCTCCTCGGTCTCGCCTTCTTGCTGCGGCGGGGAGTGGATGAGGACGATTCCGGCGCCTTCCACTGCGACGAAAGAATCCCCGCTTGCGTTAAGCTCCCAGCAGAGGTCCCCGTTGTACGGGATCGGCTCACCACTATAGTAAAGGAAGTGTCGCTCATCATCGTCGCAAAGACGCGACCAGTCGTCGAGCTCTAGGACGTGGAGCTTGGAGTCATCTTGGATAGCCGGGCACGCATTAAGAGACGCGGTCCTCGAGTCCGCGTCGCCGTCAAGGGGCGGCGTGAGCGTGATGACGATGGCGGCATCCGGTATGTGGGCGACCATCTGCCCCATCGAAGCGTTCCACTCCCAATCGATATCCCCAGTGTAAGCAAAAGGCTTCTTGTTGTTTTTTAAGCTGCTAGCGGGGGCTTCGGCCGGAGAATCGACGTCATCAGCCCACGACCCTGGGACGCCAAAGATGTCGTTGACACCGAGTTCGACCTCGTTGGAAGACCACGTAACTTCCGCGGTCGCGGTCGTCACGGTCCCGCCAAACGCGGCAGCGAGAGAGGGCTGCTGCAGCTGATTTTCCTCGTGCTTCCAGCTGCTCTTGTCGCAGCGGTACCATTCATTTCCCTCGTCGTCAACCCGTGGCCACAGCCCCATGTCGTCCTCTTCCTCCTCGTCAGAATCATCGCTAGCTCGCATGTCGACGTCAGGTAGCGAGACCCCGCAGGGCATCATGAACGCGGGGGCCGTCGACGAAAGGGAGCGGGACACAAATGTGTCAAAGCGTTTATCCTCGTCCGCGGCGGCATCCCGTAAGATAGCGGCCGACATCTTGCTGAAGCCGTCCGGGGCGGTAACAGGGGAGGCCGGACATAAGGTCTGCGAAGCGCTACTCGACGGCGACGGGGCATGGCCCATATGGTGATAGGTCGAGTTTGGAGCTCGAGATATGGAGCCATGTTGAAAGTGGTGGCTGGCCGTGGAGAAGACAGCGAGCTGGTCCGAGTGAGTAACCTCCTGGGCGAGGTGTTGGTGAAGTTTAGGAATCGTCGAAGTCGGAATCGTAGCCGGGTCGTGAAGGTAGTGATGAGAATAAATTGGAAGGGGGTGTCCGAATTGGACGGATGTAGGGGTTGGATGATTGTGGTGATGAATGTTAAGAGTCGAATTTGCATGGCCATTTAGGTAAGGAGCCGCGCTGCCATAAGGACCTGCATAAACAAGGAGGAGAACGCGTTAAAGACATGAGCAAGCGCCGCTGGCAATGCATCGTGCACAAACTCACCGTACGCATTGGCGTGCCATGTGCAATACCATTGCTGATGGAGAAGATCCATCCGCCCCTGTTGCGCATAGAGCTCCATCAGCGGAGTCGGAATAGGCGGGGGCGTGATGTAGGCCGCCATGCGCGGCGGGGTAAGTTGGGCTTGTTGTTGCCCGTAGTAAGCCGGGTCCTGCGAGGTTAAGAGAGTAAAAAACGGCTAGCGGGCGGGTTAACAAGATAAGGCGCCGCGTGCGTCTTGTCGTGTTCACTCGCTTGCTCACAAACATCCTCTTCGACCAACGTCGCCCCATTGATGAACCCCTTGTCCGTCGCTTATTCATTCTCAACGGCCTTTCTTGCTACCACGTCAAATCCTTCCGCCGTAGGCCGCCGATCCCTCTATCCTCCACAACCAACGCCCACCGACTACTGCGACTTTCCACGAGCAGAACTCACCCGAAAGTTGCCGCTCACGGAATGAACGAACGGCTGCTGCATTTGGAACGGGGGTTCGTGCGCGCGGTGTTGATAGGAGTGTTGCATCTGTATGATCGAGGAAGGAGAGGGAGGTAAGGAGTCGACAGTCTGTGTAGGCGAGACGGGCCCCGTGGCGGCGTCGAGGGCCGGGGTCGATGTCGAGGGTGTGGGGTAGTCGTTACCTCGAGAGGTCAAGTTTTCGTGAAGGCCCACCTGTCAGGGCGAGCCCCCAATCGCGTTGAACAATGCCCTTGTGAGGGATCGTCACCTCATTTGACGTACCAGGCTTGTGATCGGGTCCAGTTCGTCAAAGTGTGCATTCATCGATTCTCCCATCTCCGTTCCTTTTCCCTTTTGACGTTTCTATGCATACATAGGAGGACCCTGCATACGCGGCCGGGAAGGTGCTCTCCTTGCCGTCCGTCCACCTCATAGAGTTCCCCTGCTGCTAAATAGCTGCTACGAAAACACGATCGCATTATTTAAAGCAGCCATCATATCGCAGCCCGCGTTGTCTCCTTCTACGAGGTGCATTCTTCAGGACGATGGCCGGCTCTTTAAGAAGAAGAGCAACATAGGAATATGCGATCGCGGTGCATGTAAAATTTTGTATTTTTGGACTTCATCCCCGAGCGGTCGCGGTGTGTGCCATTTGCATTTGCCACCACCAAGGTACCGAGGTCTTATTGGAGGCCCCATCATTGCATCCGCCAGCCGCCCAGGCACGAAACCGTTGTTCACCCCCCATCGACGACAACGTCAACGACCTCCGAGCTGCCCGTTGTACAGCGCCGCTCGCTCGTCCGTTCGTTGAAGTCCCACAAGGCAGTGCGGACCGTGAGCAGGCCGCTAGGACCTTTATAGACGATGCAGCAACATCAACAAGGTACGCCTCGATGACGACGTGTATCCGTGATCGGCGATCCTGAGCTGGTGCCGGAGGGCGATGTGGACATCGGACGGACTTACGATGAAGGTGGCCAATGGGATGGACGGGCTTGCATGGTGGGGCAGTGTAATGGACCAACACGGTTATGATGTTGCGGATCCCCTGGCGGATGATGGCTTCAGTGTGGTGGGAGCAACGGCCGACGGTTGGCCAGGGCTTTGAACAGTTGGACAAAAGGCCACGGAAGGGAACGTCATCTGCCCGTCGTATCGTATCGTATCTCCCTTCTGGCGCTTACCCTTTCACCCATCCTCCCAGCTCGATCCAACTCCGGGACGAACAACTACCCGAACCCCGGCTTCGTGAACGGCTACCCGCCTCGACCAGACTCTAACAACTCGTTTGCTTCCGAGTCCGCTTTCGCCAGCCGTGGTCAACCGCCCGCTGGCGCCGGCGGTTCCTCCTATCCGCCACGCTCGCCGCCACCGGGTGCGGGGCCGTATCCTCCCTACAACACCAACCTCGGCGCGATGGACGACGGTGGGCTCGGCCGGAAGAAGTCGCTCGTGAAGCCGGACCGGAGGCGGAGTGCTGAAGGCGGCGGTGGGGGGCCCGTGAGTGGCAATGGGGGCCTGCAGAGCTCCGCGACCATTCGGAGACGGATGAAGAATAATTTGGCTGCGGCCGAGCTTGTGCGGGAGACGCGGCACGACTCACTCTTCCGCTCGATGGGGCGGAAGAAAAAGAGCATGGAGGGGCCGCGGCGGACGTGGTGGGTCATCGCGTCGTGGGCGTTGACGTTCTATATCCCGTCATTCCTGCTCCACCGGATCGGGAAGAAGGACCCCTCAATCCAGCAGGCCTTCCGGGAGAAGCTGGCGTTGTGCACCATCACTTTCTTCATGATGCTTGTCGTCGCCTTCATGACTTTCGCCATGAACCCGGTCCTCTGCGGGAAGTCGAACGCTTCTGCCGTCAGGGATGGCTGGCAAAGCTCAAGCGACTTTTTGCGGGGGAAATTTGACGCAACGAAGGACCTCGTTTTCGTTATCAACGGGAAGGCGTACACCAATTCGACGCCAATTCACCAGACACTCGGCGGCTTTCCGAATTCGAACATCGTCCGGCAGGCCGTCAGGGCGCTTAATGGGAGCGACATCTCGCTCATGTTCCAACCAACGCCAGGATCGTCCTCGTGCACGATTGCGCTGCCGAGCTATACCTACCCCCTCTTTCCGTGCAACGCGAAATCGTATTTAACCGGCAACAATGCTTGGCCTCCGGCGTGAGTATAGTTTAACTATCTATGCGGAAAAACTGGGTCTCACTGAGTCCATTTAGTCAAGGAGACATAGCGAATGTCCCCGCTGCGGATCAGCAAAAGATAGCAAATGTCACCTACCCCTGCCACAACACCGCGATGGATATTAGCAACTTCAATACGGTTGGCGACCTAACCATTAATTTTACGACCGTCCTGGCATCGAACTATTCCTCGAACCGGCCTTTAATGGTGTACAACGGCTACGTTCTTGACTTGTCGGTGATGGCTACTATGAATCAAACTGCTCTGAACAAGACGTTTGGTAAGAAAGCGCGTCGCTTCGAACGCAGCTGCGGGTAGCTAATTAGCTATACACACAGGATCGGATTTGATGCACTTGATTGCGGAAAATGTTGGCGCGGACGCCACGATGGCTTTCGCAAACGCAGGCAAGCTGGCCCAGGGACAGTGCTTGACCGAGCTTTTCAAAGTCGGTGTGCTCGACGGCAAGTCGCCCGGATGTTTGGCCGCCTCTATCATTTCCAACACGGCGTTCGTCGTTATTGGCTGCGTTATCGGCGCACGGTTCATCCTTGCCCTCTATTTCTCCTACTTCATCAGCTGGCGCTTGGGCAACTCGAAAAGCCATGCGAAGGCGATGGAGGACCTTCGTCGTCGCCGGAACGAGCAATCCCAGGCGAAGCGCGGCGGGCCTGTCGCGCCGAGCGCGAACGGCGGCGAGAAGGGTGAGGGCGCGAACGACATTCAACTCAACAGCGTCGGCCGCACGAGACAAGGCGCGGACCCCAGGTTCGCAAGGAACGGATCGTCAAAGGACCTGGCGTCGATGTCGGAGCAGTCAAACCGATGGTCGTACAACTTCGGCTTTATGGACATGGAGGCCCCACCGATCGACTCGGAGACCCAAAAACTCTTGAACGACCCGACGCTCATGCACACGCTCGTTATGGTTCCTTGCTACTCCGAAGGCGAGGAGTCCTTGAAGGCCACGCTATCGTCCGTCGCGAAGTCCTACTACCCGTCAACGCATAAATGCCTCTTCGTCATCGCCGATGGCATTGTTAAGGGATCCGAGAACAACCAGACCACGCCGGACATCCTCATCGACATGATTGAGGTTGACGAGCGGTTCCGACATGAGGACCCCCGCTGGGGTGGCGAACCCGAGGCTTACAGCTACGTCGCTATCGCTGACGGCACGAAGCGAAAGAACCACGCCCGCGTCTACGCCGGATGGTATAGATATGACGCCACGCCGGAGGACGACAAGAAGAAGAGGAAGGTCGCACCCGTCGATGACCGCGCCGGCCGCGCTGGCGGTGCGCACCTCAAGACGCTCAGGCAGAGGACGGAGGGACGCGTGCCGATGCTTCTCATCGTCAAGTGCGGTAACGAGGAGGAGCGGGACCCGGAGAACCCGGCGGCCAAGCCGGGCAACAGGGGCAAGCGTGACTCCCAGGTCATCCTTATGAACTTCCTTTCCAAGGTCATGTTCGACGACCGTATGACCGAGCTCGAGTTCGACATCTTCTTTAAGCTCTTCACCATTACCGGTGTGAACCCCGAGCGGTACGAGAGCGTGCTCATGGTCGACGCCGACACCCGTATTTACCCGGACTCGATGACCCACATGGTGGCGTGCCTGATTAGGGACACGCGCGTCATGGGTCTCTGCGGCGAGACGAGAATTTTAAACAAGTGGGAGTCGTTCACTACCATGATCCAGGTCTTCGAGTATTTCGTCTCTCACCACTTGGCGAAAGCGTTCGAGTCGGTCTTTGGCGGTGTTACTTGTCTGCCGGGTTGTTTCTCGATGTACAGGATCAAGACGCCGAAAGGAGCGAACGGACACTGGGTGCCTATCCTCGCCAACCCGGATATTGTGGAAGAATACTCGGAGAACATCGTCGATACACTGCATAAGAAGAACCTGCTGTTACTGGGCGAGGATCGGTTCTTGTCGACCATGATGTTGAGGAACTTCCCGAAGAGGCGGATGGTCTTCGTGCCGCCGGCCATCTGCAAAACAGTGGTCCCTAATACGTTCAAAATTCTGCTGTCTCAGAGGCGGAGATGGATTAACTCGACTATTCACAACTTAATGGAGTTGATGCTCGTTAAAGACCTTTGCGGGACTTTCTGTATTTCTATGCAGGTTGGTACCGTGTCTATTTCAGTCGTGATTCGCCCGATAATAACCTTTTGTCTAGTTCATCATTTTCATGGAACTTGTTGGCACTGTCGTCCTGCCCGCCGCCATCTCGTTCACCATCTTCCTTCTCATCAGCGGTATCGTTCAGACCATCACGGACGGCCACATGAACTCTGACAACGAAACCACGCTCCTCTTCCTGGCGGCAATTCTCGGTCTGCCCGCAGTCCTGATCCTCCTCACGGCCAACAAGGTCATCTACATCTTCTGGATGCTTATCTACCTCATTTCCCTCCCGATCTGGAACTTTATCCTGCCACTCTACGCCTTCTGGCATTTCGACGACTTCTCGTGGGGTGAGACCCGCAAGGTCTCGGGCGAGGTTAAGCAGGCCGATCACTCCAATCGCGAAGGCGAGTTCGACTCTACGGGCATCTCCATGAAGCGCTGGCGCGAGTGGGTTAAGGTGCGGCGCTCGGAGGCGGAGGCCGCGGACCCTGTTGCCTACCAGACGAACTCGAACCGCCTCTCCCGCATGCAGCTGCCCAATCACCCGACGAACCAGTACCCCCAGCATCCGCAGCTCAGCAGGCAGCCTCAGGGCCACTTCGACACGTATAGCAGCAACGGGTCAAGCGGCCATACGTCTAGCGGGCACGGGACGGCGCCCCACCCCCGTATGCAGCGTCCGCCGCCTCACCCATATGGAGGCCCGATGGGCCCCATGGGCGGATTCCCCGCCCCTCCTCCGGGCTCCGGTGGGTTGCCGGGACCCCCGCCGCAGGGTTACTCGTTCCCTGCCGGTATGCCTCCGCCACCGGGCTTTCAGCAGGGCCCGAGGCCTCCGCCGCTCATGACGCACGACACGATACGGTCGATGGGCTCGTCGGCGTCTGGCGCCGGGTCACCGACGGGGTCAAGGACGGGGACAACGATGAGTGGTGGGTCGTCGTTGCCCGGGAGCGGGCCGTGGCAGCCGGGGCTGCAGAGGAATGGGTCCTATGGAGGTTCTCTTGGCGCTGCTGGTGGCGGAGCGGGCGGGCCTCCCGGTCAGCCTGGCCCCGGGGCGCCTCAGAGCGTCCAGCGAAGCGGGTCGTTTGGGGCGGGCTCAGCCGCGGCGATGCAGCATCAGCGGATGGCCAATGGTGGAAGGGGTTGAGCGCGCGAAGTGGATTGCTTGACCTTTCTTATTTTTTTTATTTTAAAGCTGGATCTCTCTTAAGTCTTTAGAGTCGCTCCTTTTCTTCATTTCCTATCTCTTTACATCTCCCCTCCGCCCACGTAATCAGGCCTTCCTCTTAAACATTTGTTTTGCAATGGTTGCCACAAAGGGAGCCTCCCTTTTTTTGTTTGGTTTTGATATCTATTTGTCTCTTTCGTCGCTCTCCCCTGTTCAAGGTTTGTCGTGCTGATCTTGCGCGAACGTTGATGAGCTTGTAGAGGAGATCGTTTTAGATGGGACTATCACACTTACAATGGTTAATCGTTTTCCGTTTTGCCCGCGATGCAACGCTCTTCCTCGTACTCACGTCTAGTTAACATTCTCCTTTCTCTAGGTTTTCTTCATTCCTTTTCATACTTCCCATTTGTTTCTGCCTCGCCCTTTATTTCTTCGGTTCTTCTTAATTGTTTGCCATCTTCACGGTTCATGTACTTGGGCAACGTGTTTTTCTAGCATGTACTTGGGCAACGTGTTTTTCTTGTTGTCGCATTGACAATTCATAACAACGCAATTCATAACAACAACCATTCATGCAAAAGTACTTTACCTACTTCACGTTTTTACGTGTTTAAACGGTTTCCGTTGATCATGTGGCGTGCTAAACGATACGTACGCATCAACTAGAACTACGCATCAAGACAAGGTTGTTGGCTTTTCATTGTTGGCTTTTCATGGGTTGTTGGCTATTCATGTTCATGCTTATTGCCGCATGCTATTGCCACGGACTTGGAAGACTCGCCTTTCCACCGCGCCGCATTTCCACCTCCTCTCTTCCCTGACTGTTGTTGGGCCGAGGGAACCGTGAGGGAACCACGAAATAAGCCACGAAATAGGAATGTTATATAATCTGATATTCTTCTGGACCAGACTTTCAATTATTTAAGGCAACATTCCTCTTTTGATGAGGGTTGTTCAAAAATTCCCTCCCCGCCAGTGGCGAGGAGGAGCGGTATGGATTTAGTTTTCAATCAGCAAATACCCCGGAATCAGTCGAGACTTCACGTCCAAGGGTCTTGCTTCCTGTGCAGGATAAGGAACTCTTGAGGGCATCACGGTCGTTTTAAACGACAGGCGGACTGCGAAGTGGACTGCGAACTACGAACTGCGAGGTTTGATGCTTTGGGCTGTCAATTCCGTCATCGAATCCCGGTGTGTGCAGTATTCTGTGATTTCGTCATCGAATCCCGGTGTGTGCAGTATTCTGTGGACTCGCGTCCATATTTTTTCTTCTCTTGCTCCTTTCTTTTCTTGTCCCGTCTCTTTTTTGCGGTGGCAAAAATATGCTCAAAAACTATCATCAGTGAGTAAGCGAGGAGGTTTGGACTGCTCGCATGCTCACAATTAATATTGTTTTTTGTGTTAGTAAAAGCGAATAGGATTCGAGTAGGGTTGAGGGATTCAAAGCTCCAACATTGGTTAACGAGCAGATGGCTTGCAGGGCTTGAATTTGACGACCAACAAAAAACATCCTTCATGGCGACACCAGCACTTGCTGGCCAGCAGCCGCACCAGCGCCAGGTCACCAACTCGACCATCACCTCCAACAACACCTCAAATCCGGATCCAAACATCGCGTCCGCCAGCGGGAACGCCACCCCGAATGCTGGAGGCGGTGGCGGGGGCGGCTCGGCCGCGAACAGGAGGGCGACGAGGGCCGTGGTCGGAACCGGAAGCAGCAAGAAGGAGGCGGGTGATACTGGCAGCGCCAGGACGAACGGGGCCGCCAGCATGAGCTCGAGGCCGAAGACGTGGATGGGATTGTACCAGGCTGTTGCAAAGCGAATTGAGGACAACTTGGTGGACCCAAGGGTGGTGCAGGTCATTTACGCCATACAAATCGTGAGATCCTTTGCTTGTTCGTTTTTTTTTGTTGTTTAGTCCTTAATCATATTTTCTTGCAATTACACGGCAGTTCCTCGCAGCCATCGGCCTCGTATTCTGCGGCATGTGGGCCGTCACCAACGTCTCCCTCAGCATCCTCCTTTACATAACCCAAATTATCTTCAACGCCTTCTACTTGATTTATAAGAGCAAGCTCTGGCCCGGGAAACCTGTTCCCCAGCGGAAGATGGCATGGTTTGATTTTGCGGTAAGTGAATACCTCAAACCTTTCTTGCATTCCTTACATCCCTTTCGATTGCTCCACAACGGCGGTTCTCCTTTCTGCGTCCCGCTAACTCGTGAATGAATCTACTGTCCAATAGTTCTACATATATACCGCCGGTGCGACCTTGTCTGGCGCCGGCCTGGTTCTGATCTATCAGAACGACATGTCGACCGAGCAGCTCAAGTGCTGCGAGAGTGGCTCCTACCTCTTCGACCTCAGCGAGTGTTACGGTGAGCGTTGTGTTGAGGCTTGGTCTTATTTACTTTTTCACAACCTAACCATTAACCATTTGATTGATCAGTATATGGCAATGTCACTGACCAGAGGTTCGACCTCTGCCCGAAAGACATGGACTGGCGCGTCGTCTACAACAACACCCAGTTCTTCTCCTACAGCCTCGCCATCATCACGCTCTGGCAGGGCCTGATCCATCATTGTGCCTCGTCCGCCATCGTCCGTTACATCACCAGCGGCGTTATCCTATCCGCGACCCCTAGCGGGGCGGACGGCGGGGCCGCGGAGACGCCGGGCGGGGATGGTGG
>JADGJL010000389.1:0-23047 GCA_027600665.1 Irineochytrium annulatum
TTTGTTATTTGACCTCGACAAAATATTCAGCCGTTCAGGTTGGGTGACCAGGGGCTGTTTTGACGACCCTTGTAACCCTAACCCTCTAAAAACCCAAACGTCCACAGTTTGATGAATAATAGTAACCCTGGCCGATTTATAACAATTGAAGGTCTAGAAAAAATGTAGTGGTGGTAAGAATGTTTTCTGTGGTTACGCATGAATTTCCTTCCCCAAAATTGAAAATCTTCTCAAACTGCCGAAAACATTATGAGTCATATTTTAACTTCGGTTTGTGACACTGGCAGCACGAGATCACCTAGTGCCTTGTTCGTCGTCTCTTATAGTCTCTATGTGCATGGGATTTAGGATTGGTGATCATTGTGGTTGGATCGTCATGGGGTGGATCATCGCGCTGGTTGTGAGGAGACGTACTGTTAGTCATTTTTAATTACTCCGCTCGGTTCTGTTGATCATTTAATTACTCCGCGTCTTGGTGTTGGCCAGTTTTATTACTCCGCTTCACTTTTTTAATTGTGTTAATTTATCCTATTTTCCAGTTTCTGGGTAAAAACCGCTGGCTCCTTTTCTCTTCCTCGTACATTGGAGCTGTTCCGCGGTATCGAGCTTTGATTTGGAGTGAGGCAATGAGAGCAGGGTCTTCGCCAGAGGTCTGGGCCTTTTGGCACGATTTGCCTCGGAACCAACTCCGTTACCAGTTCCGCTTAATCAACAATCCCAATCCCCGCGCCGGGGGACCTCGTCGGCCTCCCCGTCGCCGTCCGTCCTCCGCTCGTCGCAAAACCACCTCGTCAGCATCCGTTAGTTCATGGCCGGGGGGTCTGAGGGCTGCGAGGGCACTGGGTCGTGGTCTCCGGCGCGCCTGAGGAGGGTCCGCTCCGAGCCGTCCATTCATAACGCCTGGGGCAAGCAGCTCGGAGAATGGATCGGGAACGTCGGGGATCGCATAAAGGGGATCAAGGCTCGGATGGACGAGCTTGATCGGGAGCGGTGCGGCGGTCATGTTGGCGCGGCCTGCTCTGCGTTCCTAAAGGCGCTGGTCATGGTGCTCGTCGTAAGATACAGGTATGCTTTGACGCCAAGTTGGCAGAGGGTGCATATATTGGTCAGGCAACTTACAAGAAATCATAGCAATTCCGCCAATCTTTTTTCGCTTGAGGGATTATGGGCCGTCGACGCCATAGATGTGGCCCTGCTTCTCACGGCTGACCGCCGCGAGATCCCATATATGATTCCTTTGCTCATAATCGGCACCTTCCTCTCGAACGTCGGCACCGCGAACCTGATAGACGCACGATTAGCCAAGGGCAACGCGGGGTTCGTCTGCATTCAGGCAGTGGACGTGGCCGCAACCTACTTTATTATCGCTTGGGGCGCACCGCAGTACCGGGACTTGTCGACAACGAGGACGGCGCTCTGCATATTGCTAGGTTCCATCGTAGGGCCGGCCTTGTTTGCTGCGCTGGGGTCGGTGGTATTGATTGTGATATTTAATATCTCTTGGAGCTACTTCTCCTTCACTTTTCTCCGTTTGGTAAGCGTGTTTTTCCTTTGCCTTCGTTCGGCTTCGCGATTTTGATCTAACCGCCCGCTCCTCAAGTTCTCCTCGGACGCCATCGGCATGGTTATGATTATCCCCTTTGTCCTCTCGCTCAACCCGAAGCACCTTGCCCGCTGCCTTAAAGGCGGCCCGAAACCTTGCGCCCTCGCTTTCCTCTGCCTCCTCGCCGTCGCCGCCATAGAAATCTCTCTGCCGCTCGCGCTCTTTTCCCAATCCCTCTTCAGCCAGGACCAGTTGCGGTTTCTCGCCCATAGCCTGGACCTGCCTATCGTCATCTTCGCTGGCTTCCTTGTCGGCAACTTCGGCTTCACGCTCGCGTCGCTGGCTATGGGCGTCACGGCCGTCGCAAGCACGGTGTTCTTGAACAGGGGCGGGAGGCTCGCCACGAATGACCCGGACCTGCTCTCGGAGCTTCTGAGGCTGCAGATCGTCATGTTCGCTGTCGAGCTCGCGAGCTTGACGTTCATGGTTATTCAGAGTCAAAGAGACAAAGCGCTGGAGCTGTCGGATCTGGCCGGGAAGCACAAGAGCGCTTTCATGGCGTTCCTGTGTCACGAACTGAGAAACGTGAGACCGGCCTTTTGCTTTAAGCGCGATTCATTCGCTAAAATTTTTGTTAGCCTTTGCACGCCATCATTAACATCAGCGCCTTTCTTGGAGACTCGGAGCTCGATTCTGAGCAGGCCCAGCTCTGCGAGGCTATCCGCGTCTCCTCCTCGTACATGTCTGAGCTGCTGAACGATGTTCTCGACTCGGCCAAACTCGAGGCCGGCAAGCTGAAGTTGAACCCGCAGCGTGTGAATGTCGAGGACGTCCTTTGGTCTGTCCTAAAGCCCTTTAAAGAGGACGTTAAAACAAAGGCTTTGACCTTTTTCACTGACTTAAGGGACGTGGACGCCATCGCGGAGCTGGACACGATCCGCATCAAGCAGGTCATCAACAACCTGCTCTCGAACGCCATCAAGTTTACCCCGGAGAACGGGAGAATCTCTTTCCGCGCGACGATCGAGCAACCGTTAGGAGCGGCGACCTTTAGCGGGAGGGACCGCGGGGGTTTGCCGGACTCGATCGCCACGATGTCGGCGTTCCCGACGGCGTCGGCCGCAACCACCGTCGGCAGCGCCGATAGTGTCAACGCGGTATCGTCCATTTCTCCGAAGCCGCGTCGCGCTCACGGCCGACCGGCGCCATCCGCCTCTGCGGTGGGCAACTCGAAAGCGCTTCACTCCCACCCATCGCTTGTCGTCCAGGTCTCGGACAACGGCATCGGCATGCAGTCCGATGTCATCGGAAAGCTCTTCCGTCCTTACGAGCAGCTGTCGTCGACGCGGAGGGAGTACGGCGGGACCGGCCTGGGGCTGAGCATCTGCAAGCAGCTCGTGGATCTTATGGAGGGGACCATCGAGGTTGAGAGCTTTGAGGGGGCTGGGACGACGTTTACCGTGCGGATACCGGCGGGGGTTGGCATGGAGCTGGGAGATGAGGAGCAAGGTGTTGTGGCGGCGGAGGAGGTCGGCGTTGCGCGTAGGACGCAGGGACGGGAGGGAAGAGCGGAGGTGAGGATCGGATATGAGATGGATGTGCTGGGCGGCGGGGCTGGTGGTTCCGCCGTGTTGCCGGCGCGCAAGAGGTCGGAGGTACCAATGACGGCTTCGGCGGTTAACGGTCCGAAGACGATCGTATTGGGGGATGCGATTGAGGTCGATGTCGCTGGGGATGGGAGGGAAGGCCCGGACCGGATAGAGCTTCTAACGGTTGTCGTTGATGACGGAAGACAGCCGAAGCTTGACCAAGCAGCGAACGTGATGAATTCGGAACCGTTTTTGGTCTCGACATCGTCCGGAAGTGTGTTAGGTATGAGGAGGGAGCCGTCACCTGCCCGGGCGTCGCATTCGACACTGGCGCCGGACGAGATTGAGCCCACACCCCTGCCTTGTAAGACCATATCGCCTCCGATGGAGAAGCAGCCCCTTGTCGTCCCTGCGGAGGTGTCCGCCGCGTTTGTCGTGCAATCACCAGACGCCGCCGCCCACTCGCAAGAACCACCTACACCCAGTCACGCCTGCCGACCACGCCAGGTTCTGGTTGTGGACGACAGTTTGATCAACCGTCGAATCCTTCGGAAGCTCATGGAGACTCTCGGGGTTGACCGTTGCGATGAGTGCGAGAACGGACAGCAGGCCGTCGAGCTGATCGAGGCCCTCGCTGACCCCTCAGCTTACGACGTAATCTTTATGGACATCCAAGTAAGGCTTACGACCGTTCATGTGTATCTTCGTGGTGTTTATTGTGTCCCTTCCAGATGCCGGTATTATTGGGGACGGAGGCGACGAAGTTGATCAGGGAGAAAGGTTGCGAGAGCGCCATTATCGCTGTGACTGCGAATAGCGTCCCGGGGGAGGGGTTCTTGGAGGAGTGGGGGTTCACGGCGCTGGCGCCGAAGCCTTTCTTGAAGAAGGACGCCGAGAAAGTCATTAAAGAGTATATGAACAGGGAGCCGGGTTGATGCAGACGGAGTCGGGTTGTGAAGGTTGAACGGCGCCAGGATTGGGAAAGAGGGACGCATCGCGCGTCGCGCCGGTAGAGTGCAGGCACGGCGGATGGTGGTAGTCGTTGGAATCTTAAAGGGTTAGAGGCGCGTTATATATGGTTGAGGGATTTATTTATCCTTGCATTGAAACAGAACTTGTCTCGTTTACTATTCACTTCGGTTTATATATATTTCTCTCAGACTGCTTGCTTTCGTTAAGCTTATTTTATTTGTTGGACGCTTGGGATGCATCAACGGGCTTCGAGGGGCTTCTTGGGGATCCTCTTAACAACCCACTATTGGCTCTTAATCCTTCATTTCGTTATCAGCACTGTGTATTACCTCACTGTACAGCCAACAGTATCAACATGATCATAGCTTGAAAAGTACGGACGGACGTTCCTCAAGCATTTGCACATGAATTAAAACTAATATATATCAAGTATCTATCGTCCTGCGGATGGGGGTGTCGATCACGAATTGGTTATGAAATTATGACATTACATGGAAAGAGGTCCTCCAGCACACATCAGAAAATCGTCAACAAAGTTAACACAACGGAAAATATTTAAAGGATTTGTCGACGGTCTACAAGGTCCACGGCCGCTTTGCAACAGACACACCCGTGAAGTGTGTTAATCCGTCCCCAGCTCTGCTATGCGCTCGCACTTAGGGCGCGTCCGCAATGTTCTTTTGTTGCTAACTCTATCGATCTGCCCCCGACCCCACGATTGATCATCGGCCAGTCCACCTCCAGCGCCACATCCATTGACGACGCCGCGCCAGTCAGAGTTTCATTCAAAACACCTCCCTCCCCGCCGACGGCCCCGACGGCCACGCCGCGCCGACCGACGCGCGGGATCAGCGACAGATGGTCGGCGGGGCGGCCTCCAGCGGGGTAGACGGCTGTAAGCACTTGAACTGGCTGTCGAACATCAATTCCAAACCGGCGTCCATGAGGCGGCTCTCGTTTGCGTGGAGACCGTAGTTGATTTTGAAGTCGCTAATTCCAAGAAAAACAAAAAAAAAAAAAACAGAAACACCCCGACTTGCTGATCGTGAGCAGCCCGGCACATGTCCATGGCCTGCGTCGACAACGGCGCGGAGAATAATTTGTAGTGCACCAGCCTGCAAGCCGTCACTCGGTGATAGACGCAAAAGATAAACCGGAACCGAATTAAACACATCAAGGACATCCACATATTCGATAAGAGAGAGTGTCTGACGGAAGCGGGGAGTGCGCCAGATGGCATGTTGCAAGAGACATCGCTGTCAAGAACATGAAAACACTTATGAGGCGTTGGTCTAAGCAAGAACAAGCGCGTAACGAAACTCACACATAAGAGTCAGCACTGGGAACAGCATCGAAAGCGTCCTGAAAGCGCGTTTCCTGACAGGCACCTCATCAAGGAATGAAACGAAGAATTGAAGAATCGCGTTGAGCGAAGACTCGTGGACAGCAGGGGAATATTGTCCCGCTCAGCCTGTCGTCGCGCAGGTTCAAAATTTCGACTGAGTCCGGCATGAACGCGGTCGGGATCGGTGACAGGGCTGTCGGGCGAGATCCAATGCTTCAGGGAGGCGGCGAGATCCAATGTCTTCACGGAGGCGGCCGCTCGTGCGTCTCAGGCCGCGGAGCTCATAAAGGCCCAGCAGGCGAGAGGAGGCGGGGTCCTCAACCCCAAGAGCAAAGTCACCATCCGACCATCGTTGGGTCCGATAAAATGAGGTCTGAGTTCAGGGTAAAAATGACGGTCCACACAGGACAGAATGAGACGATGGACATTGTTATATGGTGGTAATATGAGCAAGTATACCTCAAAGGTATATCAAGATATTAATAAAAAGCGGAAACAATTTGAACGCTGCTCAAACTGCCTGCTAGTATCGTTTACTCCTTTTGATGCAATCGCTGAGCAACGACGTGCTCGGCCTGATCGTCGACGAGCTGGACCCGATCTTCCCGCCCGACATCCGCACGCTCCACTCCTGCCTGCTGGTCTCACGCGGGCTCTTCCAGCTGGCGGTCCGGAGGCTGTGGCAGTCACATTTCTACTACGACACGGCCGTCGGCATCCAGTCGCACATAAGGGGACGGGCATGCTCTGTTCTTGACGTCATCAATTTGGGGTTGCGGGAGGCCTGTCTGCATCGAGGGTCCTCGCCGGAGATATCGGCGGAGACGCAAGGACAGCGTTGGTTGATCTGGCGACACCGGCTGTATGTGCAGTCAGTCACTGTCCTCAAGATCGTCCTGGATCCGTTCCAGTTAGAGCCCGCCCTCATCACACCGCTACTGGGAAGAATCCGCACGGTTCATATTTCTACGATGGTGTCGAACCTTTATGCATCAGTCTGGCTCGACGCCGTAAGCCAGGAGGCCGCTGGCAATAACGTGGACGAAATAATCTTCTTCGACAGGCCGATGCAGCGAGACCCAGACTTCGCTCGCCATCGCTACGCGACAACGATCAAGGTCGTATGCTGCGACGCGAATGTGGAGGGTGTCGCCGCCTTGATCCTGAATTATACTCGCGTCCGTAACCTATCGTTGACCGGCGGTTCCACCCTTAACCCCACACGCTCGCTCGCCGAACGCATCCGCAATCCAAGCCAGCTCCGTCAGCTCAACATCGGCATTTTTTTCCCACAAGGCTTTCTTTCCCAATTCACCGCTCTCACGCACATCAAAATGTTGGTCGACGGGTTGCACGCGTCGGGCCTCACCGACGTCGACCACTGCGCCGGCACGCTAACGCACCTAACTTTAAGGATACTGGTGACCGATGGCGCCGCCAGCGACTGCGCTCTGTTCGCGGCAATCGGACGTCTGACGAACCTCACCGAACTTAAGGTTGTGGTCCTAGGGGATGTTAGAGGATTGGGGAAGCCGATGATAAGAGTCTTAATGGAGTCCGTCACCCGGC
Source organism: Irineochytrium annulatum (assembly GCA_027600665.1). Taxonomy (NCBI): domain Eukaryota; kingdom Fungi; phylum Chytridiomycota; class Chytridiomycetes; order Chytridiales; family Chytridiaceae; genus Irineochytrium; species Irineochytrium annulatum. The sequence continues at coordinate 7,019 of JADGJL010000389.1, forward strand.
TCGAAGGCCTAAGGAGCTTGACGATTGAGGGCAACGGGTGGCCCGAGGCGGGTCTCTCAGCAGCCTTGGCCGGAAAGCCGCACCTACGTGACCTACGCTTGGTATTCGCAGTTGGCAACTACTATTGCGAAGGTAACCCGTTTGATGTCGACGAGCGCGACACCGTTCGAGACGTCGACCTGGCCATCAACGCGCAGGGTCTCGCGACGCAACATGTCCGCGGGGCACGAGGCGTCGTAATCAGGGATCTGAATGCAATATTCCAGGATGGGTGGCGCCGGCTGGAGTCGATCGTGGTTGGGGGTAACATACTTAGAGCGAGGCCATCGGAGCTGAAGAATGTGTTAACCCTGATTGAGAACGACGGTGTTGGCCGTACTCGTCCTGAGGCGTTACTGAAGGAGGTGCTGCTGGATCCGTTGCAAACCCCGTTGCTGCATAGGGTCAAATGCATAAAGTGGAAGGGTTCGGAGATGATATTTAAGCGAGGGGGAGGTCGCGAGTTCGTCGTTAAACCCGAGCAGAACCTCCGGCACTACTAATATGAAGTTCGGTGTGCCTTATCTCGCATTAAGGTGGCAAACGGATGAAAAGGAAAGATCTTAATAGTCGAGAGCAGCAATCATAAACAATCTTACCGCTGAAGAAAACCTAGCCAGCACACGCATTTCTCAATTGTTGTTTTGTGCGGAAGTGTTCCCAACCGTCCACACCGTTCCTTCGACCACGGCCCACTTGCGGCCGACCCTGCAACGACCAACATCAGCGTCCGCTCCGCATCCGTCATCACGTCCCGAAGTCCCAAGCCCGCCGTCGCCGTCGCGTCCACCTCCCCAGCCCTCAATCCGCATTCACTCCCGACCGCACCTAGCCTCGATGATCGCACCACCTCCTCGATCGTGACCTGCCTAAGTGACGGGATGTTGGAGCCATAGATGCCCCATTCGGTAGCTAGACGCTTGAGAAGGGAGAAGAGTTTAAACACTACGATGGTGTGGCGGCATACAGTTCTAGGCTGCTAGTCTTCTATCAGTGACGCTGTTGCGCCGATACGGTATGCAATTCTTTCTTTCTCAAATCCCTCACCTTTGCTTGCATTACTAGGAACAATCGTCAAAATGGACGAGCATGCTTTGTTTAAGTTTGGCCTGCATTTTTAACGCCGCCTGGGCGGAGAGCTTATTCAGCTTAAGCTCGCTTGTGAGAAGTCTAGTTTTACGACGCCTCCGCAGAGGGCATTCGCTTTCTCTCTCCCACCCGCCATTGAATTTGGTTTTTTCAGTCGGCATGAGTCGCGTGGTGTTAAATGTCGGCGGACAGCGCTTCGAAACCACCATCAGGTAGCGTGCCCCGTCACCTCGAGATTGTGGCTTCGCTCGGCTAACGATCACACTACACCAGCACGTTGCAGCGCCAACCGGAATCATTCCTCGGTGTGATGTTCGCCGACCGGAATAAGAGCCTCCTCAAGCCGGACGACAGCGATGAGTACTTTTTCGATCGAAGCCCGGCCGCGTTTGAAGCGATTCTGGATCACTACCGCTGCGGCGTACTCGAGAGGCCATCCATAGTTCCTATGGCTGTCTTCAGAAACGAGCTCGACTTCTGGCAGATGGATGCGCCGCGCGAGGTGGCTGAAGTAACGGACGACGTGTACCCGCCGCAAGCGCCGAGGCCAATCTTTATGAAAATGGTCGTTGACTGCATGCTCCGCGTAATGGCCAAGACGAAGCACCCACTCGACCGGTACAACTTCTTCGTCGACGTCAGAGGTGGTGTATGGTCGGGGGATCTGGGAGGGGCTTGGGCGCAAGTCGTGAAGTTGATGGCACCGTTTATCGCGGCGTTGGACGACCACGGCCCTGAGAATGTATTTGCGGAATTTTGTCGTCGCAGACACATTGTTTTGAAGTGTGAGCAAAAGATGGTCGAATTGCCGTGGTGCGATATGAAGGGACAGCCAGTACCGGTCGTCGATGGATGGATGTGTCGCTTCAGTCTTCCAGGCGCTTGAATGTGTTGCAAAAAGCGTGTGGGTCGCAGATATAAGAGCATGAGAGCACAGCAATAGTATCAACAGACTTAGTAGCCGCTTGGGGATGGGAGTGCAAGTTGAACTTGTAATGACATGGGAGCGACGAAGTTGGTTGCCTAATAAAACATCGTGAATGCAACAAGGATGGCGTTTTTCAGATATAACCTAAAAAAAATAGACTCCTCCACCTTTTTTTATGTAAGCGGCCACATCGGTCTTAGTTTGTTCTATTTTTTGCAGCGACGCAAGAAATAGGGACATACCCGATCAGTTTCCAGTCTTCCGTTTTTTCACCCAGCTTGCGCAGAACCGCCCTGCGGCTCAGATCAATCAGCGGAGTTTGCGCTCATATTTGGGCCGCCTTACCGAGCATCCGGCGACTATACGGTGAAAGGCTGGGTGCGTTCAAGGCAGTTACGGCTTGAACGCAGTTAGCTTGCTCCCCGATTACCGCGCAGGTTCTAGGTACTTACAACAATGGTCGGACAGATTAGTTCGGATTATGGGAGGCTGGCTTGCTTTTTGAGGTCGGGCTAGCTTGCTGATGTTCCTTGATTTAAGTTTGCCATCCACGTAGAGATCTGCACTCACGATGATGCTGAACAACGACGTCCTTGCCCTGATACTGGACGAGCTTGATCCGACGGCCGGCCTCGGCGTCCGCACCCTCCACTCCTGCCTTCTCGTCTCCCGCGGATCCTTCCGGCTCGCCGCGGGCCGGCTGTGGCCACAGCACTTCTGGTACCTCACCGGCACCGGCGTCGCGCCGAAATCTGAGCTCGCCAAGCGCGGGGAGGACCCCGTCGCCAGCAATTTGATCAACGGGGTGATTGAGCGCCTGTTCAAGCCCGACGACCAGCCGTCCGTGTCCGCGGGGGACGCTCGGCGCGTTTGGCGTTGCAAGGTATACCTGCGATCCCTCACGGCACTCTGTGTGGGTGCCGCGGCCACCCGCGGACCTGCTCTCGTCACGCCGCTGATGGGCAAGATCCGATCAGTGACGATCGACACCGAAGCCACCGGCCCGACGGCCCTGGAGGAGCTTTGGCTGGATTGGATCAAGCAGCAAATGAGCGCGGGGGACGGTGCAAGCGAGGTCGTGTACGCGGGCGAGCCGGTGCAGCGCGTCCTGGAGTTTGCGGCGTTCCAATGCGTGACGACGGTGGCCGTGACGTACTGGGAGTCGGACGAGCTGGAGCCCCTCGCGGCCATGGTGCTCAACAACTCCGTCGTCCGGAATTTGCGTTTCGTGGAGGGAAAATATGCGGATCGCCCGGTCGAGAGGCTGCTGGAGAACTGGCGGGAGGTACCCATCAAACGCCCGGGCGCTCTGCGCCAGCTTAGGATCGACCACCATTCACGAGCGCTACTGATCATGGAGGCGGGCTTCTGCGCGCAATTTACGTCCTTGACGCACCTGATCGTGCCATCGATGATGTTTGGGTCAAACTTCAAAGCCACCGAGCTCGCGGGCTGCACCGGGACGTTGAAGCACCTTGACGTGTGGCTGTCGCTAACAGCGGACGATGTGGAACCGCAGCTCGCTGTGCTCGGGAGCTGCGTCAACCTTAAGAAGCTCGAAGTCCAGCTGATGCGAACCACCAGTGATATCAGGACACGGCTTTGCTCCGCGATTTCGAGGCTGGTGAAGCTTGAAAAATTGGCGATCAGCGGCCATATTTGGAGGGAGCTGCCAACAGTATCGCTCCTCCACGCCATGCCCCGCCTTCGAGACCTCGTGCTTGATTTCCGTATACCCATTCTTCACGCACGCGTTGTCATTCCCTTTCGGCGCCTATCAACCGTAGCGATTTTTGGCATAAGGCAGGTTGTGATCGAGGACATTGATGCGATTATCGAAGCTGGCTGGGGCCGGCTGGAGTGGATGCGGGATGATGGCGACGTGATCGGGCCTGGGGAGGTGGACGGGACGGCGACGGCGGGCTTGGCACTTCGGGACGTGATGGCGGATGCGGAGCGGACGCCGATGTTGGACTGGGCGATGTGGAGCGCGTCCGGGCTGGAGTCGAAGGTTGCTGTCAGGACCGGAGGTGTTCGTGAACTCTCCTGGGTTAAATAGCAAATCATAGAATATTTATAAGCATAAAGCTTCTCTTTGCACACAATTTATTGCCTGTGTACTTTTTTTACTTGGTGAGATCATGTTTTACATGGTGACACCTGAACTTTACAGGTTTTTCTAAGAGGAAATGTAGAGTTAAAGTATGAGCATGGGGGTCCATAAAGTTAAACTTCGTTTACAGCCAGAATAAAGCAGACTACCTGGTCGGCTCCAATACGGCGCGTTTTATGCCCGGCCCGGTCATGGCTGGGGTCCCTGGATCGCGTCCCACCTTCGCGTCGGCAAATCTCCGGCCGAAGCATCCACGACCGCGGCTGCACACTCACCTCCTCAGTCTCCTAACGCCCAACGATGGTCTACAAGCTCTTCCTGGCGCACTCGATCCTCGAGGGCGGCGTCTCGGTCGCCTCCATCGCCGGCCTCGCCGGGCTGATCCCGACCGTGCCCCTGTTCCCCTGGACAGGTGCCGGCGGGCCGACGGCCGTCGCGACCGCCGAGCTCGCGTCCGTAGGTCAGTGCCCGCCTTTCCCGTCAATCCGGATGGACAAGGCGATCTAGCAGATCCTTGTTAACCTGTTAACTTTTATGTACCGTACAGCCCTTCTCTCTTTCGGTACCGTTCCCTACCTCACGGCATACCTCACGAGCCCCGTGCCCCAGTCCTCCGTGCCGTTGGCCATCGGTGCGGCGATGTACCACGTCATCGTCGCGATCTCGACCGCGCTCCGCCTCGCGGACGGGAAGCTGCCCGTGCTGACGGTCGACGGCGAGGCGGGGAGGATGAGGGGCGGCGGGGCCGCGCTAGCGCTGCATGCCATCTTCGCTTGGAGGTTCGTCGCGTGGGTGCTCAAGCACAACAAGGGCGCGAGGGACGCGAAGAAGGGGATCTGAGTGTTAGACGGTGGGACGCGATCTCAAGTGAATCGTGCGACAGGAAGGAGAAAAGTTACTGAAGGCGGTTGGACAGTTCCTTGAGCAATGGCGGTCTCCTGTATCCTCATATGTATCTGTTAACCCAATTTGAATACACGGCGTCACTTTTTCAGCATAGGTATTCGCCTGCTTTGATTAGGAGGTGGGTCATCACGTTGATGAGCCCAACTACAGACCATAGTCAAGAACCGAAGGATGACGGGAAATACCGCTCTTGCCATTCCTCTCCTTATGGCCGAAGCAGTCCACGCCTCTCTCATCCGTCCTCTCCCTTGACGTCTTCCAGCCGACCTCGTCGAGCTCTCTCTACGCTCCAATAGGTCGGATGGGGGTCATCGGCTGGCACGAGACGAGCTCAAATCTAGTTGTTCTCCTCTACGACGCACACCGCCATCGCGTCCGCCCCTCCTCCCACCAGCAATATTCTTAATCATTCGTGCACGAAAACATATCCATACACATGGTCGGTCACGGTCTCCACAGCGCCACCGACCCGGAACGTGGGCGTCCGGTCTTTGGCGCGAATCTCACGCACGGCCGCATCCTGGCCGCATCCTCAGCCGAGACGTAGCTTCGTTTGCCAACAGGCCGTTGTTGGCAATCAAAAAGGACGGACTCCCCTAGAGTATTATCGTCTTTTGTCAGGGTGCCATTTGCATCACCCATCCGTCATTTTCCTTTTGGACCGTTGCAGGCGACCACCATCGACCCCTTCCACGGGAAGTCAACCGCGAGCAGATAGATAGAGATGCAGCAGACGGGATACCACCAGCACGAGTTCGCCGGCAGGCCGGCCTACCGGGAATCCGGCTTTGCGGATGAGAAGAAGGGCGCCGCCGGCGAGATCGGCGGGGGTGCCGCCCTCGGCGTGAGGGGATCTGGCTCGAAGAGGCGGTGGATCATTGCCGGCGCGGCCTTCCTGGGCCTGGTGATTGTCGTGTCCGTGGCCGTCGGCGTCGCTGTGGTGCGTTTACCTGCAGGGTTTGCTTGGGGCAGCCAGGCTCGTTGATTAACCCCGTTCGTCCCAGGCCGCGAAGAAGAATCAGGTCACTACGGTCGACAACTCCAATTCCACCAGCAGCCAGCAGCAGCAGCAGGCGCCTGCATTTATCGCCGTGACGGAGGTTGACCCGGCTTTCGTCAACCCCGACGGCCAGGATGCTCCCTCTCCATCGGTGGCCGCGGCTGCAGCGCCATCGCCCAGCGCGGAGCCGGCTCCCGTCGTCCCGCTGGCTGGGTCGGACAGTGGCTTGACCACAGCGACGAGCACGTTTATGCCGGCGTCCACGAATGCGACGACGGCTGTTCCCACGATGTCGCTGGTGGCGCCACCGCCCCCGCCGCCCGTTGGTGGGAAGTTCTTGATGTGAGTATCGGAGCCGATGTTGAAGGATCAGATGGCGATGGGGGGTGCTCATGGTTATCGTTATCTAAACTAATGCTTGACTTTTAAGCGGCGGCTGGTGGGATCAGATCATGCCTAAGGATATCAACTCGAAGATGTCGGGCTACAACTCGGCCGTCCCCGCTGGGTCCTTGTGGCAGACCACCAAGTCGCTGAGCGACGGCGGCAGCTTTGATGCTAAGTGGGACATCCAGCAGGTGGAGGCGACCAACACGGACGCCGCCTTCCAAGTCGTCATCTTCCCCAAGTTTGGCGTTTCGGATGCCGCGATCGACAAGATGGTGGCGCAGGTGGACAAGATCGCCTCGTCGGGCCGATTGGTAAGTGCGGGAAGTATATATTATTAGACTAATCTTCGTTGTGCTTAGGTATTCTTGCGTTACGGCAGTGAGATGAACGGCTACTGGGTATGCAGGGCTTGCTACCATTTTTATTGCATGTCAATCGCTAACCGCACCCACGTCTAGTTCATGGATTACAGCCTTCAACCCAGCAAGTTCGTCGCCGAGTGGCGCCGCGTGGCTCAGCGCGTCTACGCCGGGGTCAGCCAGCGCCAGAACGTCGCCATGCTCTGGTCTCCAATGGTGAACGCGAACCCGGGCTGGGCACCGGACCATTGCAACTCCGAGATGGACACGAACGGGGACGGGAAGTGCAACATGGACGACGACCCTTACACGCCTTACTACCCGGGGGATGACGTGGTCGACTGGGTCGGCATCTCGATCTACGCTTATGGGGACAGGGAGTCGAACAAGAAGCCGGACCCGAACCTGTTTTTGAACAAGCTGCATGATAGCCAGCATGACTCGAACAGGAAGAACTACTTTGACTTCTATGATATGTTCTGCAATAAGCGCGGGAAGCCCATGATGCTTTCGGAGGTGGGTCCTTGTTTACCTGGAGCGTGAAGCGAATCGATGATTAATGACTTTTGGTCGTTTCAATCGATTTTTTGTGGCATTAGACCAGGTAATTTGATCTGTTTATTGGCTAGTGCAGAACATGCATTTACATTATGAATAGCGCTCCCTTCCTTCGCGACGTTGATTCCGGCGATGGCAACCTCGCGATCAAGCAGGGGTGGTGGCGGCAATTCCTCAACGCAGACGTTCTGAAGAGTCACCCTATGCTCCTTGGTGCCAATTTCTTCGACCTTGAGAAGCCGGAGAACGGTCATGACAACGACTTCCGGGTATGGATCCAATGCTACCCGATGGCTAAAGCGTTGCTTTGTACTAATTTCCATCTTTGTAGGTCTACGCGGACAACGATGGAGTCGCCGCTGCGCTGGCTGACGATCTTGGTTCTATTGCGACATTCTTGAGGGTGCCAAATTCCGGAAAGTTCTCGAGCGGGCTCTGAGAATTGGACTTCTGCGGCCTTTTTTTGATCAGGACTTTGACTTTTGCCTTTTATTACTTCCCCAATTTTCCATGTTTGTTTTTCTAGTCCGTTTACTTCGTGCAACGGCGCATGGTCGCCCGCATCGTTTGGCTTTAACACTTTATGCACTATTACCCCTCTTATTGACATTGTTGTTGCTTATGGTTGCCCCGTTCACGACCTTCACAATCGGACATTAACATTTCTTCTTCTGTTGCGAGCCATCCAATCTCTTGTCTTTTCCTTTCGGTTGTCACTGCTAGGACCTTCCCATTTTTACACAAGAAAGGCACGATAGAAGAGAAATACACAGTCATTATGCGCATTAGCTGTCTTCGCTTTCCTGCTAAAAGCCAGCGGTATCGTGTTCAATTCACAAGCCCCAGTCACTGTCACTCCAACCCCACCCGCGAGCACTCCGGCACGGCGACGACGCGTCGACATGATGCCGCCGACCATTGATGTCGACAGGCCTGATGCGGGTGCGGACCGTCATCTGGCGGAGGTTGACAAGGAGCTGGGGATCCCGCAGTGGAAAGTCGCGAGGGTCGAGGTCGAGCCACCCGACGAGGACGCCGTCGACCAGATCTACGATATCGTCGATGCGTGAGTTTGTTTCTCTCGTTGAACTTCGTTCTTCCCCGCTACTCCCGTTGTCCGTTCTGACGGGTTTTTCAGCGTGGTTTCCCGGACAGACGATCCCACCATCCCGGCGAACACGGCGCGAGCCTGGGTGCTCGGCATGATCCTCTGCGTCGCGCTCTCATTCATCAACACACTCTTCAGCTTCCGCACGAACCAGTTCTACACCAACCCCATCATCGGCGTGCTCCTGGCGTACCCTCTGGCCATCCTCCTCGCTCGCGTGATACCGCGACACCTACGAGTCCTGGGAATCGATCTGAACCCGGGCCCGTTCAGCCTCAAGGAGCACGCGCTCATTTACGTCTGCTGCAGCGCTGGGTCAAACACCGCCTTTGCGATCTACAACGTAGTCGGCCAGCGATACAAGCTCGGGCAGGACCTGAGCATTGCGTGGGGGTTGGCCTTTGCGGTCGTCTCCCAGATCTTCGGATACGGCCTGGCGGGGCTCTGTCGTAGGTACCTCGTCCGACCGGTGGCGATGCTATGGCCTACAAATCTGTCGACGATCGCGATGCTCAATAGCCTGCACGAGGACCCTGGCGGCGGCGGCGGCGGTAGGAAGCGGTTTACGTTCTTTTGCATTGCGGCGGTGGTCGTTTTCGCGTACGAGTGGCTGCCGATCTATATCATGCCCGTCCTGTCGGTCTTCAGCTTCCTCTGCTGGATCACGCCGTTCGGGTCGGACATTCGCTTCTTCGCCTCGGCGCAGAGCGGGGGAGGCGTCGGCATGCTGTCGCTCTCGTTTGACTGGGCCCTCATCGGGCCTTTCAATCCAATCACCTCGCCGCTCTGGGCCGTGCTCAACCAGCTGTTGGGTCTGTGGGTGATCAATTGGATTGCGGTGCCGATCCTGTACAAGTCCAACGCGTTTGGCAACGATCAGAACATCGGCGTGGAACAGGGCCCAAACTCGACGATGGCCACCTTCCCGATGGGACGGGCTCTGAACACGCCAGCACTGTTTGATAGGGATGGCGTCAACTTCCGTGCGCAGCGTTTGGTGAACAAGGTCAACCTGACGTTGAACGAGCCCTTTTATGACTCCGTGGCACCCATCCGACTTGTATGTTACCTGTACCGTTTTGCTACTTTGCTAAACCATCAAAAATTGGGTAGACGACCTTGTACGCCGTGTATTTCGCTTGCAACTTCGCGGTCTTCTCCGCGACCATCGTTCACGTCTTTCTATGGTATGGCCCGGAGATCTGGCACCGCTTTCGGTCCGCCGTACGGGACCTCGATCACGACCTTCACTCGCGGCTTATGGATGCCTATCCGGACGTCCCAGACTCGTGGTACGCTATCCTCCTGGGCATCAACACCTTGGCTGCCATAATGATCTGTCAGTTTGGAGGGTTCGACCTGCCTTGGTGGGGTGTGTTGCTAGCCCTCGGGATCTCTATCGTCTCGATTCTCCCGATTGGTGTGATCCAGGCCATTTCGGGGCAACAAGTCGGCATCAACGTCATGTCGGAGTTCTTGATGGGCCTTATCTTGCCGGGGCGACTTGTGGCCGTGATGACCTTTAAGGTACAGAGTTGCTATCTACCCACGTGTGTTACTTATTTGGAAAATACTAGACTCTCTCCTTCATGTCCATCGCCCAGGCGCTCTCCCTCGTTTCCGACCTCAAGCTCGCGCACTACATGAAGATACCCCCGCGCACTATGTTCCTCTTCCAGATGGCCGCGACCGTCATATCGGCCGTCGTAAACATCGTGACCGCCTGCTTTCTGTACGAATCCTTCGGCCGCTCGAAGACCACGTTAATCGACAGATCCGATCCGAAGTCCCCATATGAATGGGTCCTCGACACCACGGAGGCCCCCGTCGGCTGGACCGCTGTCGGCTATACCGTCTTCGTGAACTCTGGCGCTATATGGGGTGCGGTTGGCCCCGCACGATTTTTTGGCCCGGCATCACCATACTATCGGACGCTCTTCTCCTTCATCGTCGGCGCCGTCCTGCCGCTAATTCCCTGGCAGCTCCACAAACACTACCCGGCGGGCTACTGGCATCTGGTTAACGTTCCCCTCATCTTCATCATGCCCGACTTGCCCGGCATGACCCAATCTGGCCTTATCACGTCGCTTGTGATTGCGGTCCTCTTCAACTACTTCATCAAGAAGTATCGGCACCTGTGGTGGAAGCGGTACGCATACGTCCTCTCCGCTTCCTTGGACACGGGCCTCGCTTTCGCCCTCACGGTCCAGTTCTTCGCCATCTACTACAACGCCAGCTATCTGCTGCCCTTCCCCGCGTGGATTGGAAACCCTGTGGACCAGGAGCACTGCGCGCCGGATTACTACCTGACGTGCACCATGAACGCGCAGCAAGGGGAGGCGAGGGGTGGGGTTTACGATTTCGCTCAGGATGCGTTCTGCGTTTCCATCAACTTTCAAAATCTCAGCGCGGAGATGGGGCTTTATGGCTGATGATAGGAGGGACAGCTTTTCTCATTAATCTATGATATCTATGATGCGCAATCCAAATCCGAGTCATTTTTTTCAAATATATTTATGGTCTCAACTCCTTTGCCTTTGGGCGGCTGGAATATCGATCACAACTTGTTTCGCATAATCCATAGACTATAATCATTTACGTGGACATCAAGGGTGTATTCATTCCTCTGCACAACGTGACGCCGGACAAGTCTGTCGGCCTCGAAATCGGAGCAATGCTGGCCGCTGGGCATCCGATCAACGACACCGCGCCGACTGATGCGACGGCATCGCCCGTAGTGGCCGGCCACACCGTCGACGAAGTGGTCGCCGCTCTTCAAGGCCTCACGCCGACGAAGACGAACATCCGCGGCCCACCTCTTCGAGCTCCTCAGCCCGCGAAGTCGCCTCGCCCGCCATCCTCCTCCTCTTCTTCGGGCCTGCCGAGGGCCTCCAGTGCGCCGGGGAAGGCATCCAGCCCGTCCGTGATGCCCAGGAAGTCCCCGGCGGCATCTCACCCGGCGCAATCCGCTGACCCGGCCTCCCCGCCGTCGACGATCACCGGCAACGCAAGGGATCGTGTCACCTTCAGCGATGCGTCGAGCCCCCCGTCTGTGACTGGAGGCACCGCTGCAAAAGGTGTGGGCCAACCTCAGCGGCCGCCGTGGAACCCGGACACGCTCACGCCGTCCAAGAAGAGGGAATCGAGCCTCATTGGGCCGGGCAAGAGGATCGATCGATCGCCGACGACGCCGAGGCCGCAGGAGGGTGGTGGTGGCGCTGCCTGCAGGGAGGTCAATCAGCTGAGGGGTCATCGGACGGCGGAGGTTGCGCAGGGGAAGAATGCGTTTATGATGCAAATTGAAGGTTAACTTCTTCAATTTTGGTTTTTTTTTTTTTCTTTGGGCTTTGGATATGGACGGAAAAGCGTTATCTGATCTGCTATTTCCGGCACCCAGACTTGTCGAAGAAACCACTAACCGGGGAGGGCGTGAATGGGATCGCTCCCGCGGCTGAACCCGTTGACCGCATGGTGGTGGACCATGACTGGACGATGGGTCCGCCACCGCCGGTCCCGAAGAGGTCGGTTAGGAGGACGTCAAGCGCGGGGTCGATGCTTCCTCCTGACAACCGATCGAAGGATGGTGACTTATCTTAATTTTCTGTTTATTTAAAACGGTATCGGATCGAGATGCTCATCCTTTACATGATCAAAAGAAATGAAGGCACTCCGGAAGGCGCTCGAGGATGAGAAGAAGCTCGTCCTTAAGATGTTGGACGATATTAACGCCAAGGAGACGAAGATTGAAGCGCTTGGTCCGTTGATTAAGATGTGCTGGCGAGGCCTTTTCTTCTGCAGCCGAGTACTTACCTTTTCTTGCTCTGCAGAGGCCAAGCTCAAAAGGGGTGCAGATAAGGCTATTAAGGATACGAATGTCGAAGAGCTGGTGAATGAGCGGCTTAGAGAAAAGTTGGTTTCGCCATTCCCGCACGAATTTGTTTATAGAGCAACTAACAATTTTGAAAAACTGCAGAGAGGTTGAGCACCAGGAAGCCCTCAAAGCCTTGACCGATCGCTTCACCGCCATGAACTACACGCTGTCGAAGAAGCTCGATTTCGCCCTCAGTGTGAGTTACCCCATGCCACGTTCCGCGCATGCATTGTTGTCCTCTTACGATTTACCTCAAATTACAGATGCTTGACGATGAACAGCGTCTAGCCGTTTCGAAATGCACGTACCTTGACACGATCGGTGTAAAGATCGCCGATAAGAGCGAGGACCCGGCGAGCTCGAACTCCGCCTCCGTCATGCAGATGATGTCGGCGATCACGCTGGACGAGGAGGGGATGGAGACTTCGTGAAAGAAGAGAAGTGGGGCAGTTGTACCGGGCGTTGGATTTTTTTGGTTGCTTTCATATTTGTGAATAAGTTCACCCGGTTTTTTTTTGATGACGTAGACTTACCCTACATATAGTACTTGCGGAGCTTTTGCTTCTTACTTTGCTAGAGTGGGTCATCTTTTTAGTCCGATACACTTTATCGAAGCTACATTTGCGTGTAATTTCTTTGGCCCCCGCTGGAGGAGTACCGTCGCTCATCGTTTTGGCAGTACGTCAGTACTTTTGTATCAATTAGCGTTTGTGACCGACTTAACTTAGAATCTTCATGCAGACGCGACAAATAACAATGCTGCGTAACGTTTCCCGCTGAATTCTTAGTGTATTTCGAAAGGCAGCAGATCATCATGCTAGACTCAAATCTCGTTCTTCTCATTCTCCTTCATATTCCTTCACTCCTTTGTTTCACTCTGGACCACGTCTGACTTAAGTTGGGTATCTACACAACCTCCAAAATTTGCATGTCGCTCTGGGTTATGTTAACAAACAACCGTTGTTTAATCTAGTATTTTATTGCAGCAGTCTATCAGCCACTTGCTTCGCACACGTCTACTTGACAAGCGCTCCCTTCCCCGGCCCCGAACTAACTCACTCGCACCCTAAAATGCATTCATTACTCATTCCTCGCGACCTGAAGCACCCCGCCCACAGCGTAGAACACAACGTCCACATTCTCCGGCTTGAACCTCGTCAACCCGCCGTTACCGCCGGCCTGGCTGGCCCTCACACCGCCCGACCCATTCGCAGCCCCGGCGGCAACGCCGGCCCTGACACCGCTCACGTTCGGCGGCGGCGTCGCTGCTCCCACGACGCCGGGTGCATACCGAGGAGCGAGGGGGGCAACGACCGATCGAAGGTCCGGGTCTGAGGTGGTGTAGGAGCTGGTCGTCGGGGAGGGCGATGATACGGCTGCAGCGGCGGGTGTGGTGGAGCGGGAGGGCGCGGCAGATACGGAGCGGACGGGACCGCCGACGAGCGGGGAGAAGGCCTGCGAGATGAACATTCGCATTTAAAAATTCTGTCAGACGGTGTTTCGACACTAAAACTCTCACGTCACAGGCGGGCACGTCCCAGAGGTTCCCCCAGAGCGTCAAGTGCGTGAGAGTCGGGTTCTTAATGATCGCGTAAGCGAGTGACCTCAGTCCCTTCCCCGTGATCGCGTTATGATCCAAAAACAGCCTCGACAGGCTCCTGTTGTGCAGCAGCATGACGCTGACGGCCTCCGCCCCTTCATCCTGGATGCTGCAGCACGACAGGTTCAGCCTCGAGATGAACGGCTGCTTGTACAACGCCTGACACAGCGCGACCCCACCATCGCGCGTGATCCGGTTGCAGCTGAGGTCCAGGTGCCTCACGCGGCAGTTGACGCGCACGGCCTCGGCGAGGCAGTCCTTCATGGTCCAGTCCGTGACGCCGAACTTTGAGAGGGAGAGCGAGACGAGGGACCGGTTATCGCGGAGCATGCGGGAGATGTGGGACATGACGTCCGACTGGAGGGACTGCGTCAGGCGCGAGTGGCGGGACTCGTTGTTCGCGAGGGTTAGGTGATGGAGGGTGTTGTTCTGTTGGAGGACAGTCGCAAGCGCGATGAGGGCCGTCGCGCCCATCGTGCAGGAGCCGAGATGGAGCTCCGTGAGCGTTGTGTTGATCTGTATAATTGTTCGCTCGTTAGCTGTCTGCCGCCCAAGGGTAGAGCCGGCCAAAGGAAAAACAACAAAAAAAGAAAGGAAAACAGATGAAGAACCCAACCTGTAACGACGCGGCGAACTCCATCCCGCCCTCGTCCCCAATCTCGTTACAGCTCATGTCCATGTACTGCAGGCACTCGTTCAGCCCCACGGCTTTCGCGAGCGCGACGGCGCCCTCCCGACCGATAAGGTTTGCCTTCAGGTCCAGCCTCTTGACATATCGGTCCTCCCTCAGGAAGCTCGCGATCGCACGGGCGCCCCTGTCCGCGATGTCGTTGTAGCTGAAGTCGATGTTAGTGATGAAAGTCACACCCGCCATTGGGGTCATGATAATCTCGGCGTAGTCGTCGTCCAAACGGTTCGGGTGGATGTCCGGGTGCTTGCCCGAGAAGGGGAAGTCCGTCGGGAGCGGTCCGCCATCGATGGCTTCCTGGAGCTTCAGGACCAGGGATTCGATGACTGTTTACACATACATTAGACCCCACCGTTGCTAAAAATCGACGGGCGAAGAAGCATACCGAACAGGCCACGAAGCGTGCAGAATTGCTGGTAGGTATCCAGGAAGTCGATCACCTGTATGGCCGTCGACGAGCTCTGGTCGTTCTCCATGTCCGTCGACAACATCAGCGAGCCCCCCAGGTTGGAATCCTTGGCCGTATCTGGCGGCGCAGGGGTCCCCGCATCCATCGGCGTGACGCCCTCGGTCCCGATGCCGCCCATCCCCGGTTCGGCCACATCGTCAACGACGCCAGTGACCTGCACAGCGTCGCCGTCACGCCCAGCGACGGCCCGCTCATCCACCGGCGCCACGATGCTTCGACGCTGCTGAGCGTCCGCCGCAACCTTGGCCGCGTGAGAGAGCCGCGCTGCATTTGGATCGGGCGTGTCGGGGTCGAGGGGGTCGAGGTCGAGGTCGAGGTCACCTATGTTGGGCATAGGCGGGGCGTCCGCCGGTGGCGGAGACGGATTCGACGACGCCGGGACGCTCGCATCGGGCAGGTTCGCCGCCGGAGCCGTCGGCGGGCGATCCGGCGAGGCGCTGGTCGAGGTCCGTTCCTCGTCGGCCATCAGTCCTTCAGTGTGTCAAACCTCCTTGGAATGGTGCTAGTATTTGTTTCCTCCAAATATTACAAGTTCTACTGTATGCGCAAGAGTTTCGTGTGGCCTTTCAATGTAGGATATGATGCATTAAAGAGAGAAAGGATTAAATGGAAAAAAAAAAAAAAAAAGTATCACCATGAAAGAAGCTTTGTACATCAAAAGTGCGGCAATTCAAGGGTCACTGGATCCTCCCAAGGCAGCTGTCAGCATTCTGAGCGTTCTGGAACGCGGTAGATCTGGGTCAGGGAGCGTCCAACATACAAGTTAGATCATGAAAAGACGGGGTGGTGTCAAAGTCCGAAAATAATTCCGCGGGGGATCGTGCTCATCATCCCGCGCCGCAGCTATCAAGCGCAGCTATAAAGTGGGCGGATTCGCGGGGACTTCCTCGCCCACATGTCCTCCACAAATC
>JADGJL010000039.1:0-61330 GCA_027600665.1 Irineochytrium annulatum
GTGGTGGGGTTGGGGGTATGCGGAGACTGGCTGCGAGTCGATGGACCGCTCTAAGTGCTCTAAGGTTGCAAAAACGGGAGGCTGTAAGAGGCAAAGGGCGGTACGGCAAGGTTGGTCGTTTTGAAACGAAGAATTCTATTGATGAATTTGCCAAAAGTTGGACGATTTCGTTTGTAGCTCGAGCTGTCAAACCTTCCACATCCGCCGCGACGCCACTGAGCGCCACTGGTATGCATTACATTGACAAAATTCCCTATTATTGTCTAGCAATCGTATGGAAATGATTAAGATTGGCATGTATCGGAAAGAAGCAGAAAATCTGAAGGACACCCTGCCACTCCTATATTCTCTTCACTACGAATTATGTACGAGCACGATAATACCTTCTGTCAATGCTGTGATTGTTCTTTTTGGCTGTCACAGCAAATGAAAGAAATCTCGCAAACGGTGAGGAGAGAAGCAAGGGACGGGCCATCGAAGGAAGGTCGACTCGAGCAGAGTGCAGTCACGATGGCGCTCGGAGTCCTGCCATCCCGACCGAGATTATCTACAAATTATCAAGATAGCGGGCTCACGAGTGGTGGCGTTCAAGGACGTGTGATGGACCAAGCCCGCATCCACCCCATAGGCCCCGCGCCAGTGCCGGTCAAGCACTTCGCACCCTCGCTCGTGGTCAATTTGTGGTCTGCTATCTGCTGATACGCGAGCCTGGTGGCTATGAGCAGCGTGGGTGGTGATCCGAAAACGCCGAAAATGTGCACTTGTGCGAAAGGCGGCAAATTCTGACTGGATCCGCTGCCGACGCCACAGTTGCGCCCAGGTGCATGACGAGTGACTAATTGATCATATTGAAAATCAGACTAGAAAACCCCCCTCAAAGCCTCCAACATTTTCTTGAAGTCGCGCATTCACTGCATTCACTCCTACTGCTCGCCTCACCACCAACGTCGACCTCGTCCACAATGAGGACGCCCGCCGTCGCGATGTCGCCGAGGAAGCTCGCCAACCTCGACGTCAAAGAGTCGTTTATCGTCGACCAGCTCGCATCAATGGCCCTCTCGTCAACCACCCTGCCACTGTCGGCCACCCCGCCGCGTCGCCACAACCCCCGTGCTCCCTACGTCGTCTCCGTGGAAGCTGTCTCTGCCGCCTCCTCCACTGTTGCCAACACCACCATCCCTTGCGCCGTCACCGCTGCCACTCCCTCGGTGGTTGTTTCCAACGACGCCTTCGTCCACCCGACACCCCTGTCGTCCCTCCAGGCGCATCCGAGCCACCTCGTCAAGGCCGGGTATCTCGACCGCCTTACCGTCACTGTCGGGGATATCATCTCATGGAGGCCGAAATACGCCGTCGCGACCGAGCGGAGGGCCGGTTCCCCGCCTTCTCTGTACCTGTTCCGCAACACGGATCCGGCTTCTGTGCCTCAAGCCTGCATTGATCTGACGGATGCTGTCGTGGCCAAGGTGTGTGATCATTGCTTGTACGTTGTTTTTCAGATCGTGTTGCTGACCTTCCACTCGAAATATAGGGTCGCATGAACGACTTCATCGTCTTCACCCGCACGACCCACCGCGAGATTGTCTTCCGCGCCGACTCGCTCCAGTCGCAGCTTCACTGGATCCAGACCATTCGCGCCCTCGTCTCCATGGCCAAGGGTTGCCGCCCTTCCGCTCTTGTCGGCAACCCGCGCTTCGGCCACGTTCAACCTAACCAGCCGCCCGCCCTCATCATCCCCGTTCGCGGTCGCTCCTCATCTCTCCCCGACGTCTACGCCCGCTCGAACGCCGGTTCCCCTGTCCCTTACTCCGCGCCGCCCCTCGCGAACCCGCCATCCGTCATCTCCACCCACCACCACAACGGTCCCCCATCGCCGGCGCCCTCTGCGTCGTCGCTCACCACCCACACACACCAGTACTTCGGCGCGCCGACTGCGCCCGGCGCCGCGAGCCCGCACCGCCGCCACGCTGTCCTCATCAGGCCTTCTTCGCCAGTCCCCACCGCCGTCTCGGTCGCCGCCACTGCCGGCCGCCCTGTCCTCTACCCGTCGCCCAACTCGTTCTCCGCCAGCACGGTCTCCGCCCCGGTCTCCCCCGCTCGTCCAACCATCACCATCGCCCCTGTAACGGCCGAGCGCCGCGTTCGTCGCGCCGGGTCGGACGACAGCCTCAGCGCACGTCGCCCTCGGAGCCCCGCGAGCCCCGCGTCCCCGCTCGCTTCGCCCACCGGGATGCTGGCGTGGCTCGGCGCGGGTGCCGGGGCCGGCGGCCTCGGCAGGAGGAAGAAGTCGGTCGACGATGGCGTTCCCGCGGCCGCAAAGGCCGCGGAGCCCATCGGCGCCGGTGCAGGCGTGTTCGCGTCGGCGGGCGCGAGCGCGGGCAAGACAAGGCCGAGGAGGAACACCTAATCCTCCTCTCCGACCCACACTACACACATGCAAAATTCGCACCTCATACGGCCGGGATCACAACAATCTATGTATTCGACTACCAGCACCAAGCCCCATCCTGAATCCCGACCAACCTTGTAAAAAAAAACAACGCAACGAGCCATCATATCCGACGCACACACATATACCTCATGCGCTCCTCTCGCCTTCGGTTATCCGGCGATCCACAAGAGCGTTGTCGCGACATCCTCCTATTGCGCCCTCCTGTGTCTCCCAATATTTCGGGTCCTGCAGAGGGGACGTCGGACCTCATAATTTATTATTGTTATTCCTTATGACTTACTAGGGTACGAGAAAACCATGAACATTATTATTTGCGTTGGAGGGACTTCTAGTGTGGTTGTGGGTTCATTGCCCGGTTAAGAGCTTGGGTTTTAAGGATTTCCATCTTGGGGCAGTTATGGAGGGGCAAAAAGGGACTCTGTAGGCATTCGCTTTGTTTATTTTATTTTGATTCCTTTTTGCTGGAGGGAGAGTGTATTGTGAGTGAATATCTTTGGGCTTCCTTGGGAGCTTTGTAAATAGTATCTGATGGTTGACTTCTACTTGGTTGGCACCGTTAAGTGTTGGTCATCGTGTCCGATACTGTGTCGTCTTATTCTTGGGACCTGGGCGGTCGTTGGTAGGCAGTAATGGGAGTTGGGCGTAGGACATGAGGCAAACATGGTTTTTTTTATGTATTTTGCGTGCAGGGAAGTGTAGTGGGCAAATGGAGATTTGAGCAAACGGAGGAGATAGTTGTAGACGTTTTTCAAAATAAAAGCCGTGATTCATATTGTTAGCTACCGAAGTATTCATGGGCATTCCTTACGCGACACCAGTTTTATCTGTTCAATATTACGCCTGCATAATTGCATATTTTTTGAGAGTATGGGCAGGCGAAAGAACAAATTAGTTACCCACCCTACGTCGTTGATTCTCGTGTAATTACCAGCAATGTCGACCTTCTTGGTTTACTTCAACGCTGCTTTGAATCTAATTCGCCTTTTATGCTTGGTTTTATCATGCCTTTTTACGCAACGAACTCCCCGTGTTTTCTAACGCATCTTTTCATATTTTTTTTTCTTATTTATTATTATCCTATTCTGGAGATAGGATGTCAATGATGCTTCGATTCTCCTCAGCGGTTCGAGTCAGATTTCCAACGAAATTACAATATCGTCGCCGTTATTTTGAAAGCAGCGAATCCGCGGCACCACACTGACCACCAAGGCAGCAGCCGTCATGCGCGGCCTCGATCTGCGAGATGACGACCTTGACGCGGTCCGCGACCACCGCGGCGGCGACCGGGATCTCGACGGGCTCGCGACTGCATTCGAGCGGATGATGGGACACCCCATGCTCAAGTGCGAGGTGGGGAAGTCGGCGTCGGCGTCCCAGCTTCACTCCACGGCGGGGGCCAACATGGCGTTTCCGCCCATGGCCCCGCCCCAGCGATCCGCGGCCTCCGAGGCCTCCTCGTCGTCTTCGTCGACCTCGTCCTCGGCCACGGCCACTGCATCCCACCCGCATCCGTCACCCACCCGCTCGGCCGCCTCTCTGACCAACACTTCCGAAGATCTCCACCACCCTCACGCCCTCGACGCCAACCACGAACCAAACCCCGAGGCCCTCACCCCGACAGCCGCGAACCAGCATCAGCAGAACCCGTACGCGGGCCTGCACAACCCCGCCGAAGCATACCATCAGCAACGCGCGGATCTGTTTGCGGCCGCCGCCGCCGCTGGCATCGACCTCGACGAGGATCCGGACGGTATCGCGAAGCTCAGCCGCCTCATGCATGCCGAGCCTGAATGCGACGACCATTCTATCCAGAACCCGTACGAGCGCTTGATCGGCGCCGATCCCGGCGGTTCAAGCAGCGTTGCCGGCTCCGTCGTCCACAACTTTCAGCAGGCACCTCCGACCACCTCCGCGGCGTCGGCGGCGAGCAGGCCAGCTGGATCGTCGCGGTTCCTCCTCCCGAACGTGACGGCGACCTCAAACGCCCATTTCATGAGCCCTTTCCACCAGGAGATGCTGCTCCAGGCTCAACAGCAACAGCAACAGCAACAACAGCAGCAGCAGCAGTTGTCGCAAGCGCGTACACCGCCGGTCAACGCCAACACGCCGCGTCAGCGACACTCGATGTACGACGACGTCGACTACGGATTTCCAAGCACGTCCCAGGCCGGCGGTGCAGCGACTACCTCTGGCGGCTACGCGACCGCCGCCGGCATGACGGGCAACCCGAGCCCGTCTTACCGTCACTCGACCGGCGGGTCTATCCCGAGCGCGCAGCTGCTTGCCCACGCCGCGCAGCAGCACCAGCTTGCCCTCGCGCAGGACGCATTTGCTGCCGCGCTCCAGCAGCAGCAGCAGCAGCAGGCAAACGCGTCGGCCGCGCCAAGTACAGTCAACCAGGCCTTCCAGCGCCAGCAGCAGGCCGCCGCCGCCGCCGCCCTCGCGCTCCAGCAGCAGCAACAGCAGCAGCAGCAGCAGCAGCAGCGCCAACATCAGCAACAGTTGCAGCTCGCTCAGCAGCAGGGACAGCAACAGACTCCGGGTTCGACCGCGACTTCCACCGCGTCGTTGGCCCCAGCCAGCTCCCAGCTGCAGGGTACGCCGCACCACGACCGTCGCCTGCCCTCGGTCCTCCCGCGCGCGTGTTTGTTCGTCGCGAACTTGGCGATCCACCTCACGGACGATCACCTCCGCGCGAGCGTTGTGAGCCACTTCCAGAGGTGGGGGCCGTTGCTGAACGCGAGAATCGACAGAGATCGGAAGATGAGGCCGTTCGCGTTCCTGCAATTTGAGCGGGTCGGTGACGCGAGGAGGGCGCTGAGGGAGAGTCCGGGCAACTTGTTGGAGGGTAGGCCGTTGAGGGTTGAGCAGGCGAATGTGAACAGGACGCTCGCTGTTGCCGGAATTGAAGGGTGGATGTCTGAGGAGGTTTGTGTTCCACTATTTTTGTTCTCCTTTCCTATTTCGGAGGTCTTACGAGTATTAACGCTTTGTATTCTAAGGATGTATTGAACATTATACAATATTTCGGTCCCGTCGAGTCGATTGATCTGCAGTCGCAACATTACGATGTTACAGGTTGCTTTGGAGCATATGTCAAATTTTTTAGCCGGGAGGACGCGATTGAGGCATTCCATGTATGTGATTGTCGTATTACTGCGGATGTGTATTGCTTCCTCACGCCTTTTGCCCCTCCTTTTGCTTTACACAGGGTCTGCGCCGCCAGTCTAACTGGACCGTTGCATGGGCCCAACGCGAGGAGGCTGAGACAGCCGTAGACCCGCGAACGATTCGCGTCCGCCGCCTTAACGCCGACCTTGTCACGCGCGACCTTCTTCTGCAACAGTTCGGACGTCACGGTAAGATCCTTGGCTGCTCGCTCGTTATGCCTGCTCCGCCGCCCGGAGGTTCGCCTTCGCCTCCTTACGACGATGGCATGACCCTGGCTAGTTTCGGGTCCGGAGGTTGTTATGCCCTCATACTGTACGAGGACCCTGAGGCTGCTGAGGCTGCAATCAACGTGGAAAACGGAACTATGTGGCTCGATCGTATCATTACAGTCGAACTGCGCGAGGTCGGTCCCGGTATCGCCGGCGGAATGCTGGCAGGTGGACTTCCGCCGGGATTAGGCGTGCCGAACGATATGGGGGTAGATGAGGACGGCCGTCGCGGTTTCAGGATGGACCCGAGCCGGAGGAGGAGGATGCAGCTGATGGGAGGGCAGATGGGCGGCGGGGGTCTCGGTACGAATCCGTACAATCAGACGATAAACATCATCGGCGCCGTGACGCCCATGAGCGCGACGGCGTCGACAGTCTCGTCCGCGTCGTTCGGGTCGTCCTTCAGCTCGAGCTCTTCGAGCAGTTCGAACTCGTCGTCGGGATCGTCTACCACCAGCAACAATAGCGGCAATTTTGCGACACCTGGGACCCCAAGCAGGGTTAAGGGACTTGCCGCGGCGATGGCATCCGGGCAGACACCCGGCGCGGGGCCTATTGGGTCGGTGCTCGGGAACGCGCTTGGAAACCCTACAGGGCCCCTTGGTGGAATGGGAGGCATGGGCCCAATAGGCGGTTTAAGCGGATCGGGTATGGGAGGCTTGAGCGGGTCGATGGGCGGGGTGAGCGGTTCTGGTATGGGCGTTGCTGCCGGTGTGGGCGTCGGGCCGGGGATGGCCGCAGGGGGCGTGATGTTGCCGTCCTCAATCTCCCCGTCGTCGAGCTCGTCGTCGTCTCCGCCAATGAGCAGCCCGTCTAGGAGGTTGGGGCACCGTAAGAGCCTCGTGAGGCTGATGGCGCAACCGGGGGTTAGGATGCAGCCGGAGGTGCAGCCCTGGGAAATGGGAATGGCTGGAGGTACTTGGTCCTTTTAAATGTGGTAAATAGTTTCGGTGATAAACTTGTATGGGGTTATGTCTTATACTTACCTTTTTGGACGGGCCCCGCTGCTTTAAGCCTCTTGGTCGATGCCATTTTGTTATCTTATTGTGCCGGGTTTCTTTGTTTTGCTTTCACAAAGAGTTGCAGATCGTTAATTTCTCCGCGTGGTTCACCCGTCCTGCCGTCCGCTTGCTTGCCTTTTTTATTCTACCAAATATTTTCCCTTTTCACACCATCTAGTTGAAGCAGTCACTCTTGCCGTTGTTTCTTCACTTCGTTCCCGTTAGTTTTTTGCTTTGTTTATTGCGTCGATAGATCATGTACCGCTAGTTTTTTTTGCTTCTTTGCAGCGCAATTAAAAAAAAAAGAGAGAAATGATGAGGGAGAGGGTATTGTGCTCTTGTAAAGATGGAAGGTGCTCTCTTTTAAACCTTTTTTGTAAGTTCCTTCGATTTCTTCTCACGCGGAAGTGGTTGAATTGTCTCGTCATAGCCTTCCTCTCCCTTTATTTCTTTCGCTCCACTATTTTTTTGACGGCCCGTTAACCCCCCCTGACACTATTTCTTTATCGTGATGCTTTTTCTTCTGATCAACAAGGAACCTGTGGAGGCACCGTATTTTCCTTCCCTGCCCTCTTTCGACCCTCACGACAACGATCGCACGTCTTACCCATATTGCCCTCCTTGCCTACCCTATCCCCATTGTTGGAAGTCGCTATCGGGCCTACATTTCTTTCTTACACGCATCCTCGTCAATACAGTGACTACTACACCGCAGACGTTGTCTTTGACCCCGCACTGTCCTTGCGGAGGTATCACGCTTCCATGTATACTTTGCTTGCTCTTGCAGATCAATGTTATGCTCATGTTTTGTTTATTTTCGATTTATTTTTCTATTTCGGTCCCGGCACCTCACTTTCTCCGTCTCTTCTTCAAACCGTCGTTATTACTTGTGTTGTGCCCGTTGGTGCCGGAATTTCAGCTTACATTAATTAAAACGAGAATATTTCTTAAACTCGAAGTTTAAACTATCACGAGGAAACAGGATGCCCACCACATCAGCCACAATCACAGTTCCTCAATGAACCTTTTCAACGTCATCGAGCACCGAAAACATCCTTTCCATCGCCACCTCCACAACGTCCCAAGGCGTTGTCGTGATCATCCTAAACCATCCAGGCTCGTCCTGCGCGAAGAAGGCGTCCGAAGGCGTGACGTATAGTCCGGCCGACAGGAACTTTTCAAACAGAACCATCGAGACTGGGCGGGGCTTCCCTGAGGAGCTACCACGTCCGGGCGCGAGACGCGACGTCCACGGTCGCAAGTCCATGTAAACAAAAATGCCAGCGTGGGCGGCGAGGAACCGGACGTTGCGCTTGGTTAACAAGGTTTTAACGCGAGCTGGCGAATAATTGGAAGTTAAGGCGGTATGAGAAAGACGGCTCGAAAAAAAAAAAAAAAAATCTCTGCTGCGGACCATATTGCTCTCGAATGCGCTGCTTCGAAGTCTCGAGAAACTGATCGACAAATGCCTCATCCTTTAAAAGCCGCACCAGCGCCTCGTCGACGACACGTGGGATGCCGTGAAAGTACGACAGGTTCGACATCCCAGCAAGGACATCCGAGTCGTACGATATCAAGCACGCGGCCCTCATTCCCGACATGCAGAAATCCTTGCTAAAACTCCAAACGACATGCACGCTCGTCCGATCGGGAATGTCGTCCATCTCTAGTACGCTCTCAAAGCCCTCAAAGCCATCCTCCCCGACGTTCCCCCAGACGGATAGCGCGTACACTTCGTCCATAATCACCTGCAGGCCCTTAGCGTGCGCCCACCGCAGCCAAGCTCTTAACGTCGCCCGCGGGAGCACCTGGCCCGTCGGGTTGCCCGGATTTGTGATCAGGAAGGCGCGGACGCATGTCCCTTCAGACTCGGCTTTGGCCCGCGCGGCCTCGAGTTGGTCGAGCGAGGGCTGGGCCGCTGGTGCTTCCACGAAAACAGATTTCACGCGACCGATAGAGCCGAGGTCGAAATGAAATGCGCCGTAAACAGGGGACGGGATCAAAATGCCCTCGCCCGGGTCAGCCATAATCTGGCCGAGCATGTTAATGATCGCGCCGGCGCCGTTGCCGACGGCGACTTTCGAGCGAATGTTAGCGTAGAGCGCAGAGAAAACAACTCACCGTTGGCCGGAATCAAAAGCTGCGCTGGGTTTAACTTTCGGTTGAAGAGATTGGCTATGGCTGAACGGAGCTCTGGCGAGCCTCGGAAGCTTCCATAATACAGCGTTTCGGGCGAGTCCAAGCTCATGGCGCCATATTCGTTGAGCTTCGGGTGCAGCACATCCGCCATTAACTTGTTCTCCTGGAATACGCATAAGAATACAAGAACCCGCTTATTTCAAATTATACCGCCGTCCCGAGATTTATGATTCCACTTGGGTTCGATGCAGAGTATGCGTTCGCGCTCGACCGGACGGCGCCCTGCCGCGAATGTTAGTTATGGAGTGGTAGAGGCACTAGGAGAAACGAGGACCAAACCTCTTCCAGTATGTTGACATGAGACAAGTTTTCCTGCAAGCGCTTTGAAATATGCCTGATAAAGGGCGTAAGGTCACGGTGGTCTTGATCGTTGATGGGGAGTGGGCGAGGTCTGTAACACTCACATCGTGCCAATTCAAGCCGACCACAATCAACTTCAAGGAGAAGCCCAGACACTGATGGCGTCCGCCGTCCTGATCCTCGCGGCCCTCGTCTCCACGGCGGTCGCTGAATCTCACTGTAGGAATGACTCCAGAGACCCGCGGAATCCACCTAACTGTTCTTCCACAGACGTTCTCCACCAAGGCCATCTCCGCGACCTTCCTTCTTATCACGTCGCGTAAGCCGATTTAGACGTGTATTGTAGTACTTCTCACACCGTAATCAGCCATACCCATCCCGACAACAAAGCGCTGTTCGGATCCCACGTGTTGAACACGGCGGCGTACCTAAAGATCGACCCAACCTTCGCTCACGCGTCAGATTACGAGCATTTCGCCTCAAGTGTTGTCGGAGATCACACGACATATAGGGTTCGCCCTATTGTGAACGGGTTACGCGTCCACGCGGCTGATCGCGTCCTCACGCAGCATAATCCTTCAAAGAGGTGGGCCGTGGCGCGGGTTGGCGGGCGGCTACATCCTTGCTCAAATGGTTCCGATGCGTTCGTTTTGAGCCCGACCGAGGCTCTGCGTGTCGCGCGGTTATACGTCCCACATCTGTCCCTCGCTCGCTCGGATGAGAGCCGCTCTATTAGCGAGCCAGTGTACTTTGCGGACCATTGGACGCGCGATGGTGAGCTCAGACCTGCGTACCGGATCGTGGATGGCGCCGTGCCCACGAAGGATCGGCACGTGCGGTTCATTGATGCCCAAACGGGCGACGTGATAGCGACTTGGTCCACGGTCCACTATGACCAGGGAATGGTGTTCCCGGTCGGCAGCAGTAAGTGGTTATATACAACGTATTCATTAGCTGAATGGTCTGCTAGACAACAAGCTCAAGTTCCCGCAAACACCGCCGGTCGCCCCTCTGCTGGATGTCCTTTCCCCGACAACGTCAAACGGCGGATACTCCATTCGCGGCAAGGACTTTAGAAGCTTCAACACCTGCCAGGCCTACAGATGTGCGAACGGCACTGGTTTGAACGGGCCTGGCTCCGACTTGCTTGGCGCTTGCGACTTGAACGGCGTCCAGTGCGTCGACGTCCCGGACAACTTTGATCCAACCGACCCAAAACAGCTTGCGATGCTCCCGCCTAACTCCTACGTCGTGCCTTGGTACTTTACGACGGACGGGAAGTTCATCGACTTAGACAAGGACTGGACGAAGGCGGGTTACCCGAACGGCGTCATCCAGATGCAGTGGGCGGATGCAACCATGTTTGCGCCTCGATTACGACAGCCTTCGAACGGGATTTGGGGATCGGACATAAACTTCTCAAACTATACGAGTGGGGAGTTCGACGACGGCTTCGCTGAGCTGCAGGCTTATGCGTCCATGACGAACCATCTGCAGTTTATGAGAAATTTGCTTAACGACACGAGCTTTTGTTTGGTCGGGTACGGCCCAAACTGCACGCAGATTGACCCCCGCTCCAACGTGACATCAACGCCATTCACTCGCGAAATGAGTTTTGTGGTGAATTATCGGGAGCTTGGGGGCGGGGATTTCATGGGCCAATTTGGCCAGGTTGGCATTATGCAATTTTTTACTTAATTTTTTTTTTTTTAGGCCGCTAATCGTTGTGTTAGGGTTTGGGAAAGAACGTCTCCAACCCTATCGTGTTTACCGGGTTCCAAGCCTTCACCGACGCCTTCTTTGCGGGTTCCGGATATCAGCCGCCTTTGGACGGGAGCGAGGGGTGGAGGGGCAACTGCTCGGACCAGACATGCAACGTGATCAACGACACCCCGTTTGACTTTGTCGCCTTTGGTCAAGGCGGCACTGATTGGTCGTTGAATGAGTGCATCGTTTTTCACGAGGTGCGGAATTCTTTCAGGATGGCGGGTATTTAGTGCTGAACTTAAAATAGATGACGCACTTGGTCGTAAGAAAGTTTATTCCCGATCTCCCACCGTATGCTTGGACGACTCGAGGCCTTCAGAGTGACCCTGGGGCTATCAATGAAGCGTGGGCGGACTATTTTGCGGTACGGCGAGCCGCACAACCGTTTCTTACTAGCTTGTTATTATCCCACGCAGGCCGTTCACTGCGGGATATCTGACTTCCGCTTGACGTACAATGGTCACCCTTTCCGAAACCTGAACAACGACCTCGACTGTACCGCTTGCGTCGGAGAAATTCATGCCGGTAAGGGCCTTCGCTTTCGCTATACACGTAGAGGTCATTTATCATCGCTTTCTTCAGATGGTCAGATATTTTCCGGTGGCCTCTGGGCCCTTCGGAAACGGCTCGGGCCGGCCTCTCAATCAGTTTACGACACCATGATCC
This sequence comes from Irineochytrium annulatum, assembly GCA_027600665.1. Classification (NCBI taxonomy): domain Eukaryota; kingdom Fungi; phylum Chytridiomycota; class Chytridiomycetes; order Chytridiales; family Chytridiaceae; genus Irineochytrium; species Irineochytrium annulatum. The sequence goes on from JADGJL010000039.1 coordinate 11,826, forward strand.
TCCACGCGATGTCGCTCGGCCAACCGACCGACACGTTTGCGACGCAGTTCACGCTCATTTTGCGCCTTATCCAGACCCACACCGATCCCGCCATTTCTGCGCTTTACCCTACGGCTTTGGCAGAGTTTGGGAAGCGGGAGCTAAACTGCTCGCGATCGACGGTGTACTCGGAGACCATGGACAGCTCGTTCCAATTGCCGACGGCGCATTTGACGTCGGCCAATCTTAGTACGACACCTAACCAAATGATCATTGAGCTGAGGGCATCTGATTGGGGATTTATGCTTTCGTGGCAACAGGTGCAGTTACAATATTTTGCTACTCGGGGTTTGTCACCTGATGTGGAAGTAGTGGTACTTGTCGCCGATCCTGGGGCCGCTTTCAATTGGGTACGGCAAGTCGCGCATTCAGTTCGTCGTGAGCTACGACTGCCCCGTCATCATTCAAGGGTCCAAGGCATCTTGGTCCGGTTACTCGGCGTGCCCGGGGCAAGATCCCGTCCTTCTGCCATGGATCCTCGCGGACATTGACGTTATTAAGCAAGGGTTTGGATCCGTCATCAAGACATTCCCGGCGGGGTCGGTTAAGAAGATCTACGTCTGGCTGGGGCACAACGTCCCGGCGCAGATGACGTTGTACTCGACATGTAAGGCTTTAAGTGCACAATTTTGGCTTTGGTTTGTGGAACGCAGTTTGTGCTGAACTTTGACTTCGATTCGTTACAGATTTGACTTTGTTTGGCTGGGTTCGAGTCTTTTACTTAACAATCACCGGCATGGCCCTTGCCGCCTCCGGCGTCGGCCTCTTTTGTGCTATATACATGTCGGCTACGATGGCGATCAAGCTTTGCGCGTGGGGTCCGCAAACCACGAAATCGTTTCCCACGCCCGATGTTCACAGCGCCAACGCGACCGCGACGGACGGTGCTCAGACGGAGCTACGCACTCTACCTGCAAGACGCAAGGCCGGCGCGAACGATCAGGAGGCCCCGGCCGTGCCACTGTCGGGCGGCGGTTTTATGGAGTCGAACTCGAACAACGGCGACGGCGGGTCCACGAACGCCCCGTCGTCGTCCCCAATCATAGACTTAGGAAACTCATCTGGCAATCAGAAGGCTTCTGAAGGTGGACATTCGCGGGGCTGCGGGACGAACGTGCGCGGGGTGATGCTGGCGCACGTGTGGGTGACGTCGTTGGTATTCGCCGGGGTGGGCGTTGCGGGCATCCTAGCGATCATTTATCCACCGTCGAGAAAGCTTGCGATTCTGTACGCGTTCCTAGGGCTTATTTTCATTCAATTGATCGATATTAGCGTATTTCCCGCTATCTTGGCGTCGCGGTCTTCCTTGCTTTTAAAGGACGTTATAGAGGGCGATATGGAGGGGTCAAATAGGCGGATGGGATCCCTAAGGTCGCGGTCGCGGCCTTTAGTTTTTTGTGCGTCGACGGGATGGTGGTTCGTTTGGACGGTGATCAGCATGGCCTGCTGCTGTTGGATTACTACCGTCTCGGCCGTCGGTATGGGTTTCTTGTTTGTAATGTTCACCCTTGGGTTCGCCTGCCGGAGTCTGGCACTAAGTTGGCTGTGGTATATTATAATTAGAGCGTAAAACTGCATCGTTTTTTGTTAACCTTTCGTTATTTTCTCTTGGACTACTCCCTAAATGCATACTTTACATTACCTTGCAATAAATATACCCAAGATGATAAATACTCAAGCTTGAAATGCAACAAGGATATTAACTACATGAAGGTCGGTGAGCAACAAAAAACACTGAGGGCATCAAGGTCGACGGAACGCAAGCTACAAAGCTTAGAGCAGCAAATCAATAATATCGTTCTCATCTCAATCCAAATCATCCCAGCCCATCATCCGAGTCCTCCTTCTCCTCAAACCCTTCCCGCTCCTCAACATGTTTGGCCCTCTCAAACCTCCCGCTCCCGCTACCATGAATCGTGGCGTCTGCCCCCCCTATGACGCCCTCCTGGACGCGCCGAGGCTTCGGCATCCTCGTCCCGACGTAGCCTTTTCCAATAACCCTTATGACCGACGCCTCGAACTCCGGTTCGACAATCATCCGCCTGGCGAGCTCGACCCAGGACCTGCCATCGTGGCTGGGCCCGCCGTGCAGGGAGGGAGCGTAGTAGCGCGCCGCGAGCTGGCGCTCCAAGGGCTTGCTGAGGCTCTTCCAAGCGCGGTGGCTGCCGCGGTCGAAGAGGGCGCGCGTCAGGAGGAGGATGCCAGCGACCTAAAGAATGAAAAGGATGCGAATGAGAACAGACGACGGAAGCAAATGGGGGGAGATGTTAGGATCGTACCTCATCAGGCGACGCGAGCGTGTTCCCTTCCACATAGTCCTTAGCGAATCCCGAGTCCTGGCGGAGCTCGGCACCCGCCGCCTCGAGCACGGCGCGCAGCGACTCCCTCCTCATCGTTTTGTCCATGTCCGTCAGCGCCTTGGCCGTCCTGAGCTGGTTGTTGATCGTGTGCGCGACGGCCACTGCATCGCCGTGAAGCGGATGACCCGGCAAAGTCTCGACGCGACGGACGAACGTCTCCAGGTAGGACTTGGTACGGATGAGGTCAAGGCCCGTGTCGACCGTGCGGGACTTGATGACGTCCGACGGCTCGTAGGAAAGGCGGAGGTCGTCCATGTCGGCGATGTGGGCGAGCTCGGCGCCGACGCTGCCCTCGAAGCGGTCGACGTGGGACTTGAGGCCCGGAAACGCCTTCTCGAGCCTGCTGCAGGCGGCGTCCCTCGCGAAGAGGCGGCGGCGGTCCCTACGCGGGAATAAGAGTTTAATTGGGCAATTGAAGGTGGCACGGTCAACTCTTACCAGAAAATTTCGAGAGCTCGAGTGGACGTCGTGGTCAAAGCGCGCTCCACCGTGGCCTTCTCAATCGCGTCCATGATGAGCTGACGCTGGGCTGCGGGAACAAACTTCAATTCAGCTTCTGGGGCGGGACAGGTGCGGTGTCGCGAGCAGGGGAGACGGGGCAACATTCTGTTCGGAGACGAATGCGGTGCGCGTGATAACTCCCATACGCAAGGCCCGCAGTACGACGTCCTGGGCGGTGTCAGGGGCAGGCTGCGACGGCGGTGCGGCGAGCGAGTGCGGTCGCGGTTGTCCCAGCGGTGGTGCGAGTACGGCTCGTAACGCCGAACATCGTGACGGCCATCCGGCCCCGCGCGGCGGTGCTCTTGCCGGTCGAGCTGCTGCGGGCCTCGCTGAAACTCGTCGCGAGCCTCCCGCCATTCGCCGCGGGAGTCGTGCTGGCGCCGGTGTCCCGGAACCCGTTGTCCCCCAGTCGTACCACTGTCCCAGTCCATATCCATGCTACGCGAGTGCAGAGAGCAGGGGGTGAGGAGAGAAGGGCAGATGGTATAATGGAGGGGATTCCGCGGGATTGGTTGCTAAGTGAGAACAGAGAGGGAGCGCGCTTACCAACTTCAAAATGTGGGTCAGCCTGGAAAGCAATGTCAATGGCAAGCAGACTGGCCGGCACGGGGTGGAAGTGTCGCCATTCACAGCACACCACTCAATGTCGAAGAGATCTATTACTGTAAATGGCATGAAGTACAAAATAACTACTGTTCTAGGTTGATAAGGAACTTCGCTACTTTGTCGATTGTAGCAATGGCCTCTTTGTGTCCGACGGTGTTCGCTAGCGCCGAGAACAAGAAGCTACGTCCGATTAGATCAATCAATTAACGACAGAAATCTTACTGGTAGTCATGTGGCATGTCCTTGCCAACGTGAACTTCCGTATCGGCCGGCAGACGCTCCACGAACTTCTCAATGGATGCCCGGAATACCTCGGCGCCCCCAATGATCACCATTGTCTTCTTCGCCGTCGCGATCTCCTTGGAGTTGACCAGGGAAATCCTCGGGTCGCCCAGCGGGATCGGCCCGGCGAAGCATTTAGCCCAGTACAGCAACAACCCTGGCGACAGGACGTCATAGATTTTCTTCGCGTCCTCCTTCGCAGCGATATCTCCAGTCAAGTCCACCCAAGGGCAGTGAAGCACGCTTGCGGAAACCTTTACGGGCAGCGACGCGAGTTCCGGCGTGTCGCGGATGCGGTTCAGAAGCGAGATGGCGAGGTACCCGCCGGCCGAGTCGCCGCCCACGACAAGGTTCTTCCTCACGCCGACGTCCTCAATCAACCACCGGTAGGCGTCCACGACCGTGTCGATCGCGCCCGGGAACTGGGACTTGGGCGACAGCGGATACTCGACGCTGAAGATGATTAGGCGTTTGCCGGTTCGTTCGGCCAGCTGGTTAAACTTCTTAATCGTGAGGGCGTGCATGTGGAAGCCGTAGAGCGCGTTGTTGATCACGAAGCCGCCGCCTGGGAGGATGAAAGTCAGAGAGACAAAGTGGAAGACCTTGTATATCAACATGTAGACTTACCATGGCTGTAGAAGAGGACCACCTTGTCGTCCAAATCCGAGCGCTTCGTGGGCACATCCTTCGCGTCAGCGACGAGCCAGTATCCATCCACCGCGCCGCGCTTAGCACTAGGCGAGGCCGTCACTCGATAGAAATTGCATCCCTCCGACCTCCCCAGCATGCAGCCAAGCTGGGTCTGCAGTGCGGTGCGGGCCCCGATCTTCTCGTAGTCAGCCGCGAGAAGGAAACGGATGGATGATATCGCTCCCTCGCTCACGACATCGAGCGAGGATGGAGCGCCCACCGAGGCGACGCGGAGCAGGCGCTTTCGTAACCAGATGCGGACGACGGTCGAGATCAAGTAGATGGCAAAGAACGGAGGCGTTCGGCGGTACCGGTACCCGACGGCAGTACCGACGGCGGCGGCGATGAACAACGTGGGAGCCCACATGACGAAGGTTTCACGAGTTTTCCTTCAAACTGCTCATCCTTCATAAACCATCAGCGGTAGTTAGCAAGCATGGTAGCAAGGCTTTTCACTAAATGTTCAAGCGAGCTCCGGGGGCGTACGCGGGCTGCCACGACTTTTCGCCGGGCGCCATTTTTATTTTTCATTCCGCACCCACTGTGGTAAATCATGCGTCAACGGGGGTATGCAGGCTAGCAAATGCGAAATAATATAGGAAAGAGAAATGGAAGAACTTGATCTGAGCTCAACATGGTGTCCGGGAGTTGGAGGCTTGAAACGGCGAGAGTTTGTCGCCTGCGATTTTTCTGACCTTTTTCTGCACTGTGAATTTTCACATCAACACACCTGCAGCAGGTGAGCCTCGCCGGTGGCGAAACCTACTGGGGAACCTCTGGCTGCTGGACATCATGGGTGGATGCTGCTGCTCAGGATATCGACTGGTGGATAGGATGGGTCTGCGGCCGGAGTCATTCTTGGCGATGGCGGAGGATGATGACAGACGGATCTTTGTAGAACTCCCTTCTTGCCATGCTGGTGATGGGTGATGCTAATCTTCTTCCCTTCCTCTTCCCCTTCCCTAGCCTTGTTGAGAGCTTCGGTTTTCAGCAGTCCCTTCTCCCAAAAACAAAAAAACCCAAAAAAACTTTAAAAAACCCTCGAAAAGCCCAAAAAAAATCTGTAAAAGCAGAGAAAAAAGAATCAAAAAAAGAAAGAGCACAAAGAACGAGCATTAAGGGCACTTGTAGTTACCTTCACTTTTGAAAACACTTCCCTACACCTTTACATTCACCGTCAACATTCTCTCTACTCTCGACATGGCCGCCGCTACCGCTTCCGCCCCTACCGGTCTCGCTCAACCTTCTGGACCTCTCGATGGATCGGCTCCGTTCCAGCCGAGTGCCGTTCAGATGAACCAACCTTACGCTCCTCCCGGTGTTGTTCCGGCTGCCCCTGGGCCGGCTGCTTCGCTCTACGTCGGCGAGCTTGGTGAGTCCAGTATTTTCTTTTAATTTTTCTATTGGCAGGATCAATAATTTTGTTTTTTAGACCCTTCCGTTACCGAGGCCATGTTGTTCGATTTGTTTAACATGATCGGTCCGGTCGCCTCTATCCGTGTGTGCCGTGACGCTGTTACGCGCCGTTCGCTAGGTTATGCCTACGTTAACTACCACAACGTGAACGATGGTGAGTTGGTTTGCTTTCTTGCTTGTAGCGCCCTTCGATTCGCATCAGGGACTGACACGCGTTAGGTGAGCGTGCCGTTGACCAGCTGAATTACTCGGCTCTGAAGGGCCGCGCGATTCGCATCATGTGGTCGCAGCGTGACCCCTCTCTGCGTAAGTCCGGCGCCGGCAACATCTTCATCAAGAACCTCGACCCTTCCATCGACAACAAGGCCCTCCACGACACTTTCTCGGCCTTCGGCAACATCCTGTCCTGCAAGGTAGCTGTTGACGAGAACGCCATGTCGAGAGGTTACGGATTCGTCCACTACGAGACTGCTGAGGCCGCTGATGCTGCTATCAAGCACGTCAACGGCATGCTGTTGAACGACAAGCAAGTGTACGTATAGTGTTTCTTGCGCTGTGTAGTCATAGCTGCTGATTTTGATGTTAATTTTAGTTACGTCGGCCACCACATTCCGAAGAAGGAAAGGATGTCCAAGATTGAGGAGATGCGCTCGAAGTACACCAACATCTACGTCAAGAACCTCGACGAGGCCGTCACCGACGAGGAGCTCCGCGCCATGTTCACCCCGTTCGGGAACGTCACCTCGGCCGTCGTTCAGCGCGACGAGCAGACCCAGGCCTCGAAAGGCTTCGGCTTTGTCAACTACAACGACCATGAAGAGGCTCGCCGCGCCGTTGAGGAGATGCACGAGAAAGAGATCAATGGCAAGCAGCTGTACGTTTCCCGCGCTCAAAAGAAGGCTGAGAGGGAAGAGGAGCTTAGGAAGCAGTACGAGAAGATCCGCGAGGAGAAGCTCAACAAGTACCAGGGCGTCAACCTTTATATCAAGAACCTCGACGACTCGATTGACGACGAGAAGCTTAGGGAGGCCTTCGCCGTCTACGGCGTTATCACCTCCGCCAAGGTTATGATCGATGAGGCGAAGCAGGCGTCGAAGGGTTTCGGTTTCGTCTGCTTTTCGTCGCCCGATGAAGCTACCAAGGCCGTGACGGAGATGAACGGGAAGATGGTGGCTCAGAAGCCGATTTACGTTGCCCTCGCGCAGCGGAAGGAGGTTCGTAGGGCCCAGCTGGCTGCGCAGATGCAGCAGAGGAGTCAGATCCGCATTCAGCAGGTAATTTTGCGTCGCTCTATCGGTATTTGTCATTTGTTAACTTCTCCCTTAGACTGGCATGCCCGTTCCCGGCGGATACCCCAACCAGCTCTTCTACCCGTCGCCCCAGGGTATGCCGCAGCCGCGGGGCGGTGTCTTCTTCCCGCAGAACATTGTTCCTCGCCCCCGTTGGACTCCCGGCGGCCCTGGCGCGGCCCCCGTCCAGGGCGGTGTTCAGATGCCGCAGGGCGGTGCCTACCCGCCCCAAGGTGCCGGCATGCCGCAACAGCAATACCCGGGCCAGCCTGGCGTCAACGGTCCTCTCCGCGGTGGACCGCGTCCCCCGCGCGCTAGTGCTCCCGGTGCTACCGGCCAGCCCCGTCCCCCGATGCCTGGTCAGCAGGGTCCCGTCCCCAACGGCGTCGGTGCGCAGGGTCCTCGCCCGCCGATGCAGGGCGGCGTCCCTGTCGGTGTTATGGGCGGCGCGCCCATGAACCCGGCCGGTGGCGTTAACCGCGGTCGCCCCCCGACGAGCGGTCCGTATAAGTTTGCTCAGAACGCGAGGAATACGCCCGGCGGCCCGCAGGCGATGCAAATGGGCGGCGCTAAGCCCGCGCTTAACGCCGCCACTCTCGCGAGCATGCCGGCGGATACCCAGAAGCGCATGTTGGGCGAGGCCCTCTTCCCGCTCATCGAGAACCATGCTAAGGGGATGGCTGGCAAGGTCACGGGCATGCTTCTGGAGATGGATAACGGCGAGCTCCTTCACTTGCTTGAGAGCCCCGACGCTCTGATGGCGAAGGTCGAGGAGGCCGTCAACGTTCTCCAGGAGCACCTCAAGGCGCAAGCGACGACTCAGAGCTCGGCCGAGAGGGTTGAGGACAAGTGAGGGGTTCTGCTGGGGAGCTGTAAAAGTCCGAAGCGATGTCGATTGCTGTTTCCTGATCTTGCTCAACGTGCTCTTTGAATTTTTAGTTTCTGTTTGTTAGGAAGAGTTTGCTTCCAATGCTTAAGTTGTTATCAGTATCCTGAGGAGAAGGGAGCTGTGGTGACGTTGATGAATAAAGGTTCTTTAAAAAAATGGCCTTGGAGAGAAATATTGATTGCGAGTCGCTCAATGACTATTTGAATGTCAAAGAGTACGACATGCTCGCACTTCCAACTGAGGTGTTATGGCTCGCTGCCCAGTATCTCCATCCACACGAGATCCCTCCATTACGCCAGCTGTCTAAGGACGCGCAGAAACTATTTGATGTGCCCATTACCTTCGCATTCGCCGTGGCAAACCTATCGTCGATGAATCCATGTGCCACTCAAGAATGGCTGTCCCCAACGACCGTTGATCGACTTTCTAAGCTGCAATGGCATTTTCTTGGTGACAGGTAATTAATGAATATTATTTTTATCAGGATGGCTTATTGTGATGCAGATATTGCGCTGGTAACGTTGATCTTCCACACCGTGACCTGACCCACTTCCAGCACTGATGTCGCTTTACAACCTGACTCAGTCAACGCTCCGGATAATGTATCAGGAGTTCGAAGATCTCCAAAACTTCCCGATCCTGCCGCCGCCATCTCATGAGGTGAGTATCTTGTGTTGTGTGATATGAGTGTTTGCATACAAATCCTTTTTGTATCAGCTGATATTTAGAGGTATCGCTCTTGCAATCACCGAGAGCAAGAAGACAAAATCACCTAGGCTCGATCTGACCGCCGACGACTTCTTCATTCTATGCTGGTTGTCGAGCGTGGATGCGCTCGAGGTTTTTAGGATGGCGGTCGACACCTTGGACGCGATGGCTTCGGACCAGAGCAAGGACCCGACGTTCGGCCGAGCTTATATTCTGGCGCCCGAATCGTATCTGCCCTTGCCGCTTAACATCGCCGCCGGCTTCGGTTCGGCGAAAGTGGCGGAGTACTTAGTGGAAACCAGGGGCATCGACGCGTTCGACGAAAACGGGTGGTGCCTCCGCGCCGCCATCGAGTTTGGGCATTCACACATTGTGGAGTTTTTAATTAAGCGACTGCCGGAGGAGATCGAGTGGCGGGAGTACTTGGCGGCAGCGTTCGTCGCGGCGGCGGATAACGGGCACGCCGCGATCGTGCAACGAATGATGAAGGAGATCGCGATGGATCCGTTGACGGGCGATGGGGCGGCCATCACGCTGGCGGTGAAGAGCAACCGCGTCGACGTCGTCAACGTTCTTTTGGATACGGAGCGCGCGAGGAGGATGTCTCGTGAGATGATGGAGGGTTGCATGTGCGAGTGCGTGGCTGTTGCGGTGAAGTTTGGGTTCGGGAACATGGTGAGGGCGCTGTTGGACTGGGAGCGCGGGGCTGCAGCGGCGAGGCTCGGCCTCGTGAAGCGGGACTCAGGCGTCATGGTGGAGGGGTATATGAACGCGCGGGATGTGACGAATACGTTGGCCTGTCATGCATACAACGAGGCCATGAAGATGGCGCCTGCGAGGGCAGGGACGGAGGAGATAAGGGCGATAGTGACGGAGTATATAATGAATTGAAATGCTTGCAGCAGTTTTATCGCAATACTTTTGTTTCCTTTTTGAGAATCATTGAAGGGCGGCGCACGTGTTTGACATGAACGGTCGTGCCGCCTTTTGGGGTTGATTCGGATCGGCCACCTCGTTATTGCAACATCCTGCCAGCATAAACTCGTCTCAACCATGCAGACCATCGTGAGGACCTCGCATGCTGCCCTTAGCCGGCCGACAGGCCTGCCGACTCTACCATCGCCGACGTTCGCCTCCACTCTCAGACGGCGGCCGCTCTTCACCTCTTCCGCCAACTCGCGCTTCAGTTTGAAGAAAACACTAGCAGAGGTAAGGTTATCAGGCTTGTTTGATGAGCGATCTTACAGCTCGTGGTCCAGCATGGTCCTGTCGCGCTCGTCGCCTACAGCGCTGTATCGACTGTTTCGTTGTCCTGCTGCTTTCTCGCCATTAAGGCAGGTGTCGATGTTACACCCGTCACGGACACTGTCAGCAAGGCATACGATGCTATCGTGGGGTACTTTGTGCAAGGTCGGCGGAAATTCATGGATGTGGCGAAAGAGGCCGACACTGAGCTGCGGAATGTGGGCGAAGAAGCCAAGAATTTCTATACCACGATGCTCGTTGCGATTGCGGCTCACAATGTTATCCTTCCGGTGAGTTTTTGTTTGACGTTGCTGATTCGGTCTGTCCATGGTGAGCTAAGGTTCAATATAGATGCGACTCGGAGCGACCATCATGCTTACGCCTTGGGTGGGGAGGAGGATTCACGCCATGGGAATGACGAAGACTCTGCATAACTGGAGCGCGTGGGGAAAGAAGGCGAGTGGCGCTTTGTTAAGCCGAGACAGAACGCCGTATACGCGCCCTGGGAATTAAAACAGTCACCATGCAAACGACGCTGGGATTATCTACCATTTGTTATTTGCGGAGCATAAACATACATCTCTCCGATGAAAGCTAAATACACATTCATGTCAGTCGACAATATTTTTATGCTGAAATACGAATAACCGCTGGCGCAAATCGGGATGTATTTATCGACAGCAGTTCGTTTCATTGCGTGCATTTGTGTACTATTACGAAGGGTAACCAAAAAAAATCGCTCCAAAATAAATATAAGCCCTATCTGAAAGAAACGAAAGGCCGTTTCCTACTCCAAGAGCATCCCCGTCATCGACTCCAGTCCCTAATCCTCAAACCTCCGCGTGTTGAACATCAGATTCTGGATGTACTTCCGCAGAATACCATCCTCTTCGACAAGGTGCCGGTGCTCCACTCGCACAGTCTCCGTTCTTAAAATTTGCTCTAGATAAAGCGTTAGTCGTTCGTTACGACGGGCCACTGCACCTCTTAAAGACTCTTGTAGATCAAAGATTTTGCTTCAAAACGCTATCAGTTTTACCAAAGCGATAGAGAAATCGCAACCAAAACACCAACCTTATTAACGCCTCCCGTTCCGGGTCCGCCTTGATCTCATCCGACCCCTTCACCCCCGCTACCCCGGAAGCCAGCCGATCGAATATGCTTGAGGGCTGCCTTTTCCGGCTCGCACCGGCCTCCGCATCCAGCTGCGGCGACGATGGCGAGCTCAGCAGTAGGTCCAGATTGGACAGCGACCGCTGCGGTGTCGGCGGCTGCGGCTTGGTGGTGATGGCGGTAGTGATGGGGTGGGTCGAAATGGTGGTAAAATGGATGGGGCTGGAGGACGGCGGGGTCGGGTGAGGTGTTTGATAGGGGCCGAGGGGCAGCGTGAAGTCGGCCTTCGGGACCGGTCCTAACAGATCGAAGGGATCGTCCATGTGGTGGTGGGGCGCACTGGCTTGAACAAACGGTTTGGTTTGACGAACGGGCCAGATCTGCAACTCGATGAGGTATGAGCGAGTTTCACTACGCTGCATGCACATTGCGATTATTAACTGTATAAATCAGCGGCGGTCTTATCCCAGTATTGCTCTGGGTTGCTGTTCCGTATCTCTTGACCTTCGGGTCATCCTTCTTCAGGAAGAAGACAGATACTGTGCCGAAGCGGCCTCTAACACTCGCAGACAACGTCGCCAGTTCGCTTTGTGAGTAAATGAAACTGAATTGACCATTTATTCTAATCGGTGGACAATTCAGCCCTTGTGTCGGCCTTCGCATGGGTGGCCTTTGGGTTTGCTTCGGCAGATGACAATGTCCTGGACACGTGGAAGGTTCCCGTCGACGCGCAAGCATCGGTCCTAAAGAGAAAATTTGTCGAGTATATGACCAAAACGTTTCCGGGATGGCAGGAGGGAAATTACGATATGCTCCCGTCGCACACGGCGCCGGTCGCTCAAAGCATGGAAGCTCTCTACATGTCATTGAGGTCGCTGGAGTCCCGTCGTCTCTACGCGGTCGTGGGGCACTCGGCTTTTACGGGGTGCAACTGGGCCGCCGAGCCATTTGACTACGTATACTGGCTAGTCCCGCGGATCGTCATTTCCTACGTCTGCATGGCCACCATCATCGGGATCGCAACTATGACGCAACGGAAGCGATTCTGGAGGCTGTACGGGTCGCTTATCCTCCTAGGAGGGGTTATTTACGAGGGCTACGAGCTCAACCTGGCCATCGCGTCGATCCAGTCGAACGATAACAAACCGATGGTGCACCACGTGTCGACGCACTATATGATCCGATGCTTCGCCTTCGCGGCCCTGTCGACCGTCATCTACTTGTTCGACAAGGCGGATGAGTGGACGGACGCGGAGAAGCTCAAAAGCGTCATTGAGAGGCAGAGGGGCATCTACAAGCGCCTCACGTCCACGCGGCTGGCGAAGGCGTCCGTCCTCGGCGACAGCTCATTGAGAGCTACGTTCTTTGAGTTTCATAAGCAGCAGCAGGCCCATATTGAGGCGATGATGAATGACGAGGAGTATACGGTAAATGCTCGGCCATTCCTTCATTTATTCTTTATTGTATGCGTTCATTTTTCTTATGCGACGTTGTGTGTAGAATCTTCGAAAGGATGTAATGACGCGGTTAAACTTGGAGCAGTTGAACGCGGAGGCGCAGGCGCTCTCGAGCAACATCGTCGTAGCTGCGACGCAGGAAGGATTGCTTCAAAGCCCGCAGCCGGAGACATAGACTCCCACATTTGAGGTCATGAGTGTATTGTCACCTCCGCTTTTGCAGTTTTGGGTCTTCTTGAACGTAGATAGAGAACGGGATTGCCCACGAAAGCTTCTTCAGCACCTTGCACATCGTTAGAAATGCATGTTACAATCAATAATAAACCTTGCGTCAAATCCGTTCGGTAGTTGTGGGAATTTGCGTCTTTTGATTGTGGCGATGTTGAGTCGTCGGGCAGGTTAGCGGTTCCGGCCACCATGCTCTTGAACGCCTCCGGTACGGATATTTCCCCTGCATGCGTTTAGACACGCAATGTAAAGGCGGACTTACGTTCTGCCTCGGTCAAAGGCTCATCATCTAGTGTTTGTAACTGAGGGACCGCTTCCCACGCGATTAACCGCAGACACGCCTTCGCTAGATCAGCGTAATCCGGCCCATAGCGGTCGGCGGCCATGATGGGGTTTCCTTCGAGTGCGAGAGATTGTAGTGACCGGCACAGCGACAGTTCCTCCAGCTGTTCGAGGTCTCCGATTTTGTTTCTGACGACAACTTTGTTACATGTCGAAGTTCACGCGCTTACCCTTCCAGGTCCAGTATTTCGAGAAACTCCAGCATACTTAAGGAACAAAGAGTGGTAATTTCGTTATACGATAAATACAGCTCCTTTGAATTATATCAGCTGATTTTTCATCTTAACAATGCAAACCTTCAACGAGCTCATGCAGCCAATCCCGTCAAGCTCGGACAAGTGACATCGCGAAAGCCAGAGAACCGTGAGGTTATCAAAGCCCGTCCCAAGGTCCCTAGTTTCCGTAAGCACGCGTGTGGATGTTCTGTAGTTTGCTGACCTTATATTGGGGACAAAGCTATTTGAAAGCTTCAACTTTTCAAGCCGAGGTAGCAACTGACCTGTTTCGACGGTTAACCTTTAGTCAAGTTGTGCGAATTCACCAAAAGAGGAAGTCGCGATACGCGTGTCGACGACGAGCTCAATGGACCGGACCTCTTCCAGGCTTGAGGACCCCGTTAACTGCAGCAGTCGTGTGGGCGTGAGGTAGGCCGATGAGAGGCGGTCGATGTAGTCGGAGTGCATAATAATCGTTTTGACGACTGATCGAAGTCCAGCAGGGCCAAACCTCACACCTCACCTGCGACCAGAGGAGGCATTTGATAATCTCGCAGTAGCTTTAATGTGATATGTAGTCGTATGGAGTCCTGCATTCCAAGTAAAGTAAGGTGCCCATGGATTTTGCGCCTCATTGGCGTGACGTCGCATCGACGCACGTCAATTGAGCGTGAAAGCGATCGCCTTGTTTATTGAGGCAGCCGCATAGTGCCGGCTTCCGCTACAGGAACACCCAATGGAGAACCACTAAAAGTTTTCATCTTGCTTGTCGCGTGTGTAACGCATTTCTACGTCTTCACCAACTTCGAGGTTGGTCGGTTCCCGCCACTACTGTCGCCACTCCTGTCCTAACCCGCTCGCATCCAACAGCACATCCCAACCATGCAGGGCGCCAGTGACATGCCGAGGAAGAAGCTCGTCTGCGTCGGCGACGGTGGATGTGAGTAGCGGGATCTGATCCTGGGGAAGATGGGGGCGTGTCTTCATCGCCGTGATCCGCGATGGTGGACAAGCCGCCAGAAGGCCGGGGGTTCATCCATGGCCGAGGATCGTCGGGAGGGGTGGATGGCGTTGTGCTTGATTGGATCTGGATCCTGTGTCTGACGTGCGCACCACACAGGCGGCAAGACTGCTCTCCTCACTGTTTTCGCCACGGGCCGCTTCCCCGAGGTCTACATCCCCACTGGTAAGCTTCCTTGATCGGCATGAGTGTCGTCTGACGCTGCGAAAGTGTTCGAAACCACCAGCGCCGATGTCGTCGTCGACAACCGCCCGCTCCAATTCAGCTTGTGGGACACGGCCGGCCAGGAGGAGTACGAGCGCCTCCGTCCCCTCTCTTACCCCGACACGGACGTCGTCATCGTCTGCTTCGACGTTACCTTCCGCGACTCCCTCGAAAACATCGCCGAGAAGGTGGGATGCGGGAGGATGACAGTCTAAATTTGATTGTGTCATGTTGCTGACGCAGTGTTCTACTTATTCTACAGTGGTTCCCCGAGCTTGAGCAGCACATCGCCGGCGTCCCCATCATCGTTGTTGGCTGCAAGGCTGACGCTCGTGAGGACCCTCAGATGAAGGCCAACCTCCAGTCCAAAGGGCAAACCGCCGTTACTTACCAGGAGGTGCGCTGCAATCCCTTTCGTGCCTTTCGTCTTAATGTGACTGATCTCTGAATTGAAGGGTGCCGCTATGGCCACGAGGATTGGTGCGAGGGGTTATGTCGAGTGCAGTGCCAAGTTCAACCAGAACGTTCGGGATGTCTTCGAGTACGCCGGGCGTGTCGCCCTGGCGAGAAACCAACCCGCGGCCACCCACCAACAGGCTCCCGCTTCCGGGGGCGGCCCTTGCGGCGACTGCACGATCCTTTGAAGCGCTTGCATCTCCCTTTTTTCTCTTTACCTCTTCTTCTCTGTGCCCGATTGTTTTTGAATAGAACATTATGTCATTTTCATTTTAAGAGTCTCACGCTCTTACTTTCTTTATTGGAAAGCAATTTTTTTTTTCTTGGATATTATTTCATGGCCCCACCTTCGTATCCGAAAGCTGCACAGTGGTTGCACGCGATTTAGACCCAGGAGACCTCCGCTCTCCTGCAGAGGCTGTGCGATGGTCCCTCACCAGTGTACCTTCAAGCCACTGCCACATCTCGTCACACAGGTCGTCTCCATAGTCGGATTTGAACGTCGATGGGGACCATTGCGCGGAAGAAGGTGGGAAGGTCAACGTGAGAGGACATGTAGCTGATTTGATCAGCTGGTCGTAGTCGGCGATGGTGCCGCCGGCAAGACCTCCCTACTTCAGCGGTTCCATTCGGGGATCACACCAACACAGGTACCCACGTTCATTTCAATTCCTTCTAGGACGATCATTGTACTTACAGTCATTGTCTGAAGTACGTCCCGACCATATTCGACGTCACGGAAAAGCTCATAAACGTTGGAGGACGAGCACTGGAGCTTTCGCTTTGGGACACGGCGGGGCAGGAGACGCATGAGCATCTTCGGCCACTATGCTACAGGTGATACAGCTCGAGCACTATGTTGTTGGCTTGGCTGGGACGTGTTCGCTGACGCCTTTTAAACAGCGCCACAGATATCATCCTTATCTGCTTCAGCATAGACTCGCCGAATTCGCTTGCCAACGTGTCAGAGATCGTATGTTTCAATGTCGCCGTCTCTTCGTTGCTAACACAGCCTTTTCTTTTTCGGTTTTTTTTCCCTTCCAGTGGTATCATGAGATGGTGCATTACTGCAAAGACGTGCCTATCATCTTGGTGGGGTGTAAATCGGACTTGCGGATGGATGCAAGAAATATGATACCGGGGGTTAGACTAGTGACGAGTCCAGAGGTAGGCATTTTATGTTACGTGTAACCTTTTGCGGTACTTATCCAATGTTTGGCGTGCTTGCAGGGGGAGGCAATGGCGAAGCGGATTCGGGCGAAGCGGTATTGTGAATGTAGCGCGTTGACGGGGGACGGAGTGAATTTTGTGTTTGAGACGGCGGGGAGGGAGTTACTGCAGCATTCGAGGGCAGGTGGGAAATGCGTCATCATATAACATCCATTTTTTTTTGGCATTGGGTGAATTTATTATGAGTTCTTATATTAAGAATATTGTTATTGCTGTATCTTGAATTACATTATTGCACACATCAAATCATTTGGTCTAAACAGCTTCGATGTGCTGCTTCTTCCACGTACTCCTGCTAACATCACACAACTCGCAGTTAAAGGACCAAAACGATGCCTCCTTCGCAAACAATGCCATAGGCGACGAGTGGGGCATGGCAGCTAGTGTGCTGCGGGGACACTTTCCCTTCTTTCCACTTACTTGCACTCCATGTACGACTGCAATATTTTATGGTACGGGTTTTTATACAAGCTGGCCCAACTTTCCTTATTTGCCGCCCACAGATCCAATGTGTATTTGGGCTCTAACCGGAAGACGTCTTTCAACTCGTCGAAAGCCGGGTCTGCCCTTTTCGTTGGCGCGAGGTGGGACTTATTCGCTCAGAGCAGCACTTTCGAGCGTCTTGCACGTTGGCATCAAATGGCGCGTTCGTCAAGAAGGGCAGAGGCCGGTGCAAATCAGGTAAATTTGAACGTGGGAGTGGACGAACAACACATCATCGAGGAAATCCATCGCCTCTTGCGACTGCCGATTATCCGCTTGCAGCGGAGCTTTCAGAACGGCATTGTGATATCCACCCCAAAAGACCGCTTCCTACCGGTAGCCGGTTGCTGATCGCGCGTGAAAGTTCTCCATCTGCTGTTGCCTCTCGCGTGGGTCTTGATCCATTGCGCGTGCCGCTCCTCCATTTTGCGTAACAGGCGTTCCAGCTCATTGCATTTGCGCCTGTGTGGATCGCAAAAAGACGTTGGACACCAACATCATCATGCATGGGGTCAAACGAGGGGGGAGTAAGGCGAACGATGGCAGCAGGATTGCGGAGTACCAGTCCATCTGCGCGGACGTGCAGCGACTGGTATTCATTTGCTTTAATTCGTAGACGCGATCATGGGCCAACCGCGATATTAGAGAACGGCACGAAATTATGACCTTGATGCTCTAGAATCGACCTCGAAGTTGCTTTCGATAAATGCGGAGCACTATACCACGTGGAATTATCGCCGAGAGATTTTGGCTAGCATCTGGAAGGAAGAGTACGGGGAGATTTGTTTATGCTGGATACTGATGATCACGAAGCCTGTCTGGGTACACCGAGGCCGCTGGGGAGGCCGAGCTTAAGTTCGTAGAGAAAGCTGCCCGCGTCCATCCCAAGTCCTACTGGCGTTCGTTGCCCCAGTCTCACGATCCTTGTCTTATTTACGGTTCTCAATAGTGTGGAGCCATCGGCGATGGCTTTTGGAGCATATACCAAGTCCAGATTGGAATAAAGAGTTGAACCTGGTCGGACAGTTCTTGACACTTGATCCGAGAAACTGTTCGTGCGTTTTGCTGCCTGTCGCTCGTTGCTGAAATGGCCATTCTAGTTCACGGCTGGGACTACCGGCGATATGTTGTGTCGAAGAAGGTCCCGCCTCTTCAATCCGAGATACAGTTCACGTCTACCAAAATTAACGAGAATTTCTCCAACTATTCTGCATGGCACTATCGAAGCAGACTAATCGGGAAGATTGGGGACGAGAAGGAGGCCAAGGATATCATATCAAAAGGTTTCACATGGCTTTGGGATAATATTTTAAAGGAAGACTTCAAAACGGTTCAGAGCGCCTACTTTACGGAGCCTGCCGACCAAAGCGCGTGGCTGTATAACAGATGGCTGTTGGGAGAAGGTACGCACTTGGAGACGAGTCAACAAAATTCACATCGGGAAGACCCTGTTACCTACAACGTTGAATCTATGGTTGTTACGAACGTGCTGGGTGAGCTGCTTCTAACCGCATGCTTCAACCGGCCGATCTCCACTCCGGTTAGATCTTCACCCGGTGAATTCTTTCACGCGTATTGACTGCAAGTGTCAGCAAAGCCCGTCTTGGATTTCAGCGTTACTGGGCGGACATGAATTGACGACAAGTCCGCTTGCGTCTCCTATTTCAGTTCCGCATCGCTTCGCTTGCGTGATGCTTCGATCAGCTGACGAGGGGATACTCGCTGATAACAAGAAGTTTCCTCTCGAGGTCTTGTTGGATTGGAAGTACCTTCTTGGGACAAACGCGGATTATAAAGTAGAGCGGTTCCACGGCACCCTAAATGGTAGTTTCACCGTGTCTTGTTATATTCAGATTAATTTCGGTAGACGATGGCGTGGCGGTGTTGGCGGGCGAAAGCGTTGTGAACATGGAGCCTGCCGAGCATGCGGTCATGCGGCAGCCCCCTGAGGTGTGGGACCAGGAGTTGCAGTCGGTCAGGGACCTTGTCGAGCTTGAACCGGAAAGCACTCGTTAGTCGTTAAATGATGAAAGGAGGGCCATGTTAACAGGGAAATAAGTTGCTTTGTCAAGTCTCGTGCACCTGCTGAACGGACTTGGCCAAGGATCCCTAGATGAGTCAACGGCGGTGTTATCGACTTTGATGAAAGTGGATAAGGATCGGGCCGGCCTCTACACAGATCTAAGTTCTGCTTTTTGGGTTTTCATCGTCGACTAAGATATTCTTGTCGTACAGTCAGTGATAGGAAGTGGACGAGATTGTGCAACGAAGATGGCGCCACAACATCGATAAATGCGAGGTCGATGTCGCTGACGCGGATCGTAAACGCTCGCATGCTCTCGACCCTTCGCGAAGTCAACCTGGCCGACAACTCGCTGCGGTTCATTCCCACATTCCCGTTCATTGTCGACCTAAACCTTGATTCCAACCGCGTGGACCACATCACTGGGCTGGAGGTTTTGCCCTGTCTGAGAGTTCTCTCGCTACGAAGTAATCGTCTGAGCGATGTGAATGGACTGGACGGGTTGAGGTTTTCGCGTCGAGCCCTGGAGAGATTGAACATCGATGATAACCCCGTCGTTTCGGAAATTGGTGTTCCGGCTGTATTGGCGCACATACGGGTGCTCTGCCCGCAATTGCGCATCGACTTGGATTTATAGTAGTCTAGCCCCCAGCATTACTGTCATCTATACGCCCTATACCAACTACATTACCAAGCAGTTCTCCCCATTCTTGCCCACTTGCCCAGATCGGGGCCGCAGCGGTGGCGCCGTCTCTACTGGTGGTGGTGCGACCCCGTCCGATGTATTGTTGTTAGGAGCTAGAGTCGCACAGGAGTCCCCCTTGGTGAAGTTATTTTTGATTTTGACGGGATTCACACTGCTTTCATGCCCTGATCAAAAATAAGACTGCGTTAGACGGTTGCCCAAGTGATCATAGGCGCTCACTTTTTGCTGCGTTTTGGAGGGATGCCATTCTTTTCACCTTTTCTCTTTTGAGGTGAAGCTCGGCGACGTAGGTGAATACTTTTATAAGGATTAAGAAAACAAAGAAAACTGGAAGGAGTTGTGCCAACCTTCAGCGACGTTGAAGTACTCCTTCACTGAAGCGCGATAGAACTTCAGCTTTAGTTCCCGGGCTAAGCCCTCCGCCTCCTCTCTGTCAGGTTTTCAAGTAAGATTCACCAGAGCAACAGTATTCCTTACGGTGAGACGGAGGCCTCATCGTTCAAATCTATCTTGTTCTGCACGAGGACCATGGCGACGTTGCTGCAGATGGCCTCCACCTTCTTCCTCCAAGACTTGATGGTCTCAAACGAGTCTCGGTCAGAGGTGGAGAAGACCAACACCACGCAATGCGCATCTGCATTTCCCTCCTATGAGCTCCCCGCCATCTCTTTAGAAGAACCGTCATTACCTTCGTAGTATTGCCGCGTTACCGGGTCGAACTCCTCCTGCCCCGCGGTGTCCCAAAGCATCAGCCTGGTCCGGCCAAAGTTGGGCACGTCTAGCTCCGCCTCGGAGTAGTCGACGCCAATGGTCTTCTTGTAGCTGTCGCAAAACTGGCTCTTGCAGAGTCGCCTGATCATGCTGGACTTGCCGACGCATCCGTTCCCGACGACAAGCACTGACGGACTCGTTTAGATCATGTCTGGAGTCAATATGGAACCTTTGAGCTGGCGTTCGACGTCCTCCATTGCGGAATTTGGGTGTGGACGACAGGTGAGGTGTGGGGGTGAGATGGGATGGGAGATGTGAAAGGGCTGAAAGCAGATCGTCGCGCTGTCAAAGTCGCGTTGGCAATCACTCCGATGAAGGAACTAAGATCCGATCCGGGCAGATGGTCGTCGCGAATTTGGCACGACTCTCGCAAGCTGAAGAGTTCCCGACCTAGTTTCGCGTCGACGCGTGTGGCTTGAAAGACTGCCGAGCCGGAACTGGTGGCCAGTGCCAGAATATCACAATGGAGCGAGCAGAAGCGGAGACGGGCTCCCGTTGACCGCAGCAGCTCCGGTCTTGTAGTGACAGGAGTAAGGATGGGATTCCAGTCGACGCGTCGTAGTGCGCGTCGTGTTGAAGAAATGATGGGCCGAGATACGAACATATTGAAGAGGGTCGGTCCCGCCTCCTCCTAACGAACCTTGCGCGGTCGGCCCCCGGGGTCGCTGTCACTGTCACTGCATGCATCGGTGGGATGTCAACAGGTAGATGCAACATTTGCATTGCGTTGCTGGGCCACGTGACGTAACCAGGCATTCAAGCCTCTAAATTGACAATGCAGATCAGATCTCCCTTTCTTATCTTCCCCTTGCGGCCGCGTGCCGAGGCCGACGCGGAAGCAAGCGCTGATTGCATGCAACCAACCCCGTCAATAACACATGATACCCCACCCACAATGTGCAGGCCGAACTGATCAAGCTATAAAGCGAATCCAAGGACTGGACTGATGAGAGGCTTCATAGTAAACGTGAACGTCATAAATACAAAGGCGAGAATCTCCATTGCGAAGCCCGGCCGACACCGGTATCTACCGAACGAAGGTCTTTGCAAAGCTTTGTCAATTCAAAAGATGTTGACGAGGGCACTGCATCTTCGTCCGTCGCGCGTCCGGCCATTGCAGGCGACGGCAAGATGCATCTCATCCGGGGCGTCGATCTCAGACTTACGCGGTGAGGATACATAGTCGCAGGAGGATGTGACTGATTTAAACGGTCTTCTCCTTCCTCGCATTCCAGTTGGCGTCATCAAGGAGTCATTCGCGAATGAAAACAGGGTCGCGCTCTCGCCCGATAACGCGAAGCTCCTGCTCAAGAAGGGTTTCCAGACCGTCTACGTCGAAAAGAACGCGGGATTAAATGCTTCGTTCACGGATTCCCTCTTCGAGAGCGCGGGCGCGAAACTTCTCGGCCGCGATGAGGTCCTCGCCCAGAGCGGTACAAAGCTTGTTTTCTGTTACCTTACTGATGTATATGTTCTTCTTGCAAACAGATATTCTGTTGAAGGTCAGGGCACCGCTGATTGAGTCTGGGGAGCTGTCCAATATGAAAGAAGGGGCCATGCTGGTCTCGTTCGTGTATCCCGATCGCAACCAGGAGACGATCGCGGAGCTTTCAAAGCGCAAAATAACGGCTTTGGCGATGGAGCAGGTCAGAGTTATAATTTCGTTTTTAGCAGTTACTTGTACGGACTGTGTTGACGGAATAATCACCAGATTCCGCGTATCTCGAGAGCGCAAGTATTTGATGCGCTGAGCTCTATGGCCAACATCGCGGGATACAAGGCCGTACTGGAGGCCTCGAATCACTTTGGACGTTTCTTGACAGGACAAATCACGGCGGCCGGGAAAATACCTCCGGGCAAAGTGCTTATCATCGGCGCGGGCGTCGCCGGCTTGTCTGCCGTCGTGACGGCGAGGCGGCTTGGCGCGATAGTACGAGCCTTCGACACGCGTAGCGCAGCACGCGAACAAGTCGAATCCTTGGGAGCCGAATTCATTGAGGTCACCGGCGTCGAAGAAAGTGGTGATGGCGGCGGCGGCTACGCAAAGGTCATGTCGAAGGAGTTCATCGAAGCCGAGATGAAGCTATTCGCCCAGCAGGCCGCGGAGGTCGACATCATCATCACGACCGCCCTTATCCCCGGCAAACCCGCCCCGAAATTGATTACGAAGGACATGATCAAACTGATGAAGCCCGGGTCCGTCGTGGTTGACATGGCGGCTGAGGCCGGTGGGAACTGCGAGATGACCAAGCCTGGCGAGCTGACGCGTTCCGATAACGGCGTCACCATTATCGGCTACACGGACCTTCCGTCCCGGCTACCGACCCAGTCGTCGTCGCTATATTCGAACAACATCACTAAATTCCTTCTTTCGCTGGTGAAGGATGGGAAGCTCGTCTTGGATCACAACGATGAGGTGACCCGCGGCTCGATGGTCATGGAGAATGGAACGAGGCTGCCCCCCGTGAAGCCCTCCGCGCCGCCCCCGACGCTCGCCGCGAAGGCAGGATCCGTGGCGGTTGATAAGCCCGCGCCAAAGGAGCTCTCCCCGTTCGAACAAAAGAGCTATGAGGTGGCCGTTCTCAGCTCCGCGGCCGCGACGGTTATGGTCCTAGGCAAAGCGACAGGCCACGCCTTCATGTCCTCTATGACTGTCTTCAGCTTAGCGGGGCTGATTGGCTACCGCGTGGTGTGGGGCGTCGTCCCCGCCCTGCATTCCCCTCTGATGTCGGTCACGAATGCGATCTCAGGCATCGTGGCCGTCGGTGGCATGTTCTACATGGGCGGCGGGCTGATCCCGTACTCGTTCGCGCAGCTATTCGCGGCACTATCGGTGCTAATGGCGAACATCAACATTTTTGGAGGGTTCGTAATTTCGCAGAGGATGCTGGACATGTTCAGGAGGGCCTCGGACCCGCCGGATTATGCTTATCTGTACTTGGCACCCGCGGCGATCTTTGGCGGTGGTTTCATGTGGGCCGCCGCGGCCGGCGCGACTGGTATCGTACAGGCTGGCTGTAAGTGACTTATTCTGAGTCGACCGGTGGTTAACTACCTGCTAGATCTGGCGTCGACGATGCTTTGCATTGCGTCCTTAAGCGGACTCTCCTCCCAGGTCACCGCGAGGGCTGGAAACTATCTTGGCATGTTGGGTGTTTCGACGGGGATCATGGCGTCTTTGATTGCGGTCAACTTCAGCCCTTGGGTGTTGGGTAAGCCTCTTTAACCGTGCACTTGTTTTTGACAAACTCCCCAGCCCAATTCTGTATCTTATCCGCGGGCGGAGCCGCTATTGGTGTTCACTTTGGGCGCCTTGTGACCCCCACTGAACTCCCACAAACTGTCGCGGCTCTGCACTCTGTCGTGGGGTTGGCGGCGGTTTTGACGTCCATCGCGTCCTTTATCGTTCACCCAGGTGAAGCGTTTGTAGACCTCGGCGCGCACTAAAACCTTTATCCTGTAGGCGCGGAGCTCCTCCCGCGTGTTATCGCTTACCTTGGTACTTTCATCGGTGCCGTTACGTTCACCGGCAGTCTCGTCGCGTGTAAGTATCCCATCACGTATCTCGGTTGTTGACCTGACATAACGATAACAGACGCCAAGCTCGCTGGCACCATGTCCTCAAAGCCGCTCAGCTTGCCGAACAAGAACCTCATCAACGTTGGGATGGCCGCAGCGAACGTCGGTGTGGCTGCTGCGTTCATGACTGCATCCCCGGCCATTGGCGTGCTCTGCCTTTTTGCCAACACGGCCCTCAGCTTCGCAAAGGGTTACCATCTGACAGCGAGCATCGGTGGTGCGGACATGCCTGTCGTGATTACGGTTCTAAACTCTTACTCGGGATGGGCGCTGTGTGCTGAGGTGGGGACCTCCGCGTGCCTAAGAATGAGACTTATGTGTTTTAGGGTTTTATTTTGGGTAATGACCTGCTTACGGCCGTCGGATCGCTCATTGGCGTGTCTGGAGCTATCCTGTCTTACATCATGTGCAAAGGTAATGCCTCGTTCTGTCTACTTTCTGTCTCCATCGCATTAAGTCTATCGTTCATCAACCTTGTATCCTAGCAATGAACCGTTCCATTTGGTTCGTATCTACCAGCTTCCTTTATTTAACTTCTACTGTCCTAAAGTGTTCTCGGTCTAGGAACGTTATCTTCGGCGGATGGAACGCCAGTGCTCCTGCGGCAGCGGTGGGGGCTAGTGCCGAGGCTACTGGGACTGCGGTGGAAACCTCAGTAGACGCCGTTGCCGAGAGCCTTTCGTCTGCCGAGTCCGTAATCATTGTTCCCGGGTACGGTCTGGCTGTAGCCAAGGCCCAATACGCGATTGCGGACATTGTTAAGGCCTTGACTGCCAAGGGCGTCAAAGTCCGTTTTGGTATCCATCCCGTCGCAGGACGCATGCCCGGACAGCTAAATGTGCTGCTCGCGGAGGCGGGTGTCCCGTACGATGTGGTGCTGGAAATGGATGAAATCAATGACGACTTCCCAGAAACCGACGTGACCCTCGTCATCGGCGCTAATGATACCGTGAACCCACTTGCGTTAGAAGCTGACAGTATTATTGGTAGGAACATAGGAATATCATTGTTATGCGAGTTCTAGGTTGTCCTAATCGTAATTTCACAGCTGGAATGCCTGTTCTACATGTTTGGAAGTCGAAGCAGGTAAAATCTATGTGTTCCATATGATTCTATTACTCCCTGTTCCGTTTCGTGGTCTAATGACTTTCTTCGCGCAGGTCGTCGTTATGAAAAGGTCACTGGCCTCCGGTTATGCGGATGTCCCTAACCCCCTCTTCTACAACCCCAACACAATGATGCTGTTCGGCGATGCTAAGGCAACTTGTGACAGCCTACGCGATTCACTAGAGTCCATATTGAAGCGTTAACGGCAACTTAGAGACTTCTAATTTCTTACTTCAACGTCACAAGACAATAAACGGGACGGTCTTCTACCAATTGTAATGCCATACATTTGTATTGAAAGATGTTGTATCTAAGAATTCGCAAGTAACAAATATGAAGACGCAGCAGGAGATAAAATGATCAATCAACAGCACTTCCCGGCGGCCGGCGGCTTCTGCAAAAGCGAAGATGGTTAAGTGTTACACCAAAGGGCTAATGTAATTACCGTAGTAACCGTCGGCTGAACGGTAATGGGAACACCGGGGGCGGAGCTCATTTGTCCACTGCCGGATTCTAACGCCTTGTTTGAGACAATTCGGTATATTTCTGGTTGAAAAGTGAGCATGATGGCCACAAAAATAAAGACATTGAGAAGTACAACCAACCTGTGAGAATCTTTTGGAATGCCGGCTCCACGTTTGTCGAGTCAAGTGCGGATGTCTCGATGAATGACAGATTATTCTCCTCTATCGAGGCCATGGTTCAAACGAAGTCCTTCAACACACTTGTTCTTACCAGCAAACAGCTTCGCCTCCTCCGTCGGCACCGCCCGCAAGTGCCTTTGATCGCTCTTGTTCCCAACCAACATGATGACAATGTTGCTGTCCGCGTGATCCCTCAACTCCTTCAACCACCGGTTTACGTTCTCGTAGGATTGGTGTTTCGCAATATCGTACACCAGAAGAGCTCCCATTGCTCCTCTGTAGTAACTAAAGGCTCGTTTTAGACCACCATGAACAATGGCCAACGAAGGACGATGGTGTCTTACGCGCTGGTGATCGCCCTGTACCGCTCCTGACCCGCCGTATCCCAGATCTGTGCCTTGATGGTCTTCCCATCGACCTGCACGCTCCTGATCCCAAACTCCACGCCGATCGTCGACTTGGACTCCAGGTTGAACTCGTTTCGCGTGAATCTCGTCAGCAGGTTCGACTTGCCGACGCCGGAATCACCGATCAAGACGACTGGAGAACAGCCATGGTAAGATATAAGGCTATGAGCCCAACACTGAAAGAAGTCATACCCTTAAACAGGAAGTCGTACTCTTAATAAAAGATGGTAGACGTTAGCGTGCAACCAGATCCCTAATCATACCATCATCCTTGGACATGGCGTGGTTGGTGTCGGCGGGCGTGGGGTGGACGACGGGATTTGCGGGACAATAATGAATGACGATGTGAGAAGAGGCACCCGCTTGTGAAATCTTGCTTCGAATGAATGATAGTTCTGCAAGTGGGGCAGTGCGGTATACAAGTGGGCCAGGCGTTAAACTCCTTTACGAGGAACGAGTGAGAAACGGAGCCGCCAACGCTGTCTCTTACGCGAACGCGAAGGTGCCAAGGCGATGGTCGGCCGGAGAACTCGTTCACGTCACATCAACAGATACTTGTGGACACCGAGCACAAGGTGGAGAGTCGCTCTAAGGTGATGTTGACGGGTCGAAGACGTGGTCGCAGGTAGTGCGGGCAGGGCCGCCGCGGTATAAACCAACAGTCGTGGATTGTGGCGCCAGTGGACGAGGAAACAATTGGGCCCACGGATACTTTGATGAAAGGAGTGTTGAGTTTGTGCTTGAGGCGTATCGCCGTACTCTGGAGCGATCGGACGAGGCGGCGCCGGGTTGTATCATTATCCACAGGTAGACGAATGGGATGAATGAGTGGGACATAATTTATTCAGTATGGCTGGAGGGACCGGGTCTGGTTTAGGATCGAGGTTTTCAGATCTTATTCAATACACTGCTGTCCTGAATGAAATCCTAGATTGACTGAAGCTATTCGGGAACAGACGCCGTCGTCATATTTGTTGAACTGCGCGTATGTTTAGCTTAGTCAGCCTGCACCTTACTCTTGCTAGCGTCTTGCCATTCGAGTCCGGCGAGACCACTGTCCAAAGCTATAATTCCTTGCTTACTATGGCCGTCTTGCAAAAGTTAGCGCTCCTCTCTGTCTTTTAATTGTTAAGAGCGGCAGGTGCTCAGATGGCGTGATTCTGTTCTCCAATGACGATGTTATGTCTGCAATAGGCAAGCAAAATACCGCTGCCGCGGCTCGAGGTCGGGACTTACCACATTTTTGAATTAATCAAATCCTAGCAAACACAAAGGTGACGTTTAATGACATAAACCAAAGCATTGCGCAATCTCTCGGGAGCATACTACTTCCACTATCACCTGTTACAACTAAAGGGTCCACCGTTTCACAAGCTCTGTAAGCTATAACTCTTTAAGATGATCTAACATACGTCAAGCGTTCAAAAATTCGATGGTTTTGATTTCGTGAAAAGAGTCACCTATGCGCCGTACTGCAAACTGCTGACAGTGTTGACGTCGCATACATTGACATCAGGTCGATTTGAAAAGCCGCAAACTCTTACGTGGACAGAGCTATCGTCGACGCTGTTCCGCAACCTCCCTTTTCGAAATGGAACGAACAGCCGAAGATATTGCAGGGCACATTTGATTGTTCGGGGAATGTCCAGCCATGAGATGGGCACAAAGCTTGCGGATGTTGAATCGAAAGTGAAGACGAGGCTTGGAGATAGCCACGTCAATGGTTCCTGGACGAAATGTGTCTCCTCTTGCTATGGTAATATGCGTAACAACGTCGTTAAAGGTAGTCACTGAAAAACTCTCGTAGCCTTGGATGTGGTGTCCATTAAGCGCTCCTTGACACTCTGCTCGAACTCGACTGATCTCTTACCATTCGTTTCAAAGATTTTGGAGCGATCGCAGGCCTTGTATGAGAAGGGGGCGTATGTTCATTGGTTTAAGCACTTTGGAGCCATTGAAGGAGTTTTTGAAAGCAGCTTTGCTGAAGTGCGCTCCATCATTGATAATTATAATAAAATATGCTGACAGGACCTTGTTCTTCCTCAATGACCACCACATGTTGGAGCGTGAGGCTGTCAAAAGGCTGTTCTTTCATCACCATTTTTCGCCAGCGTCAAGCGCTCGAGTGGATCTAGCTTCCACAGCTTTCCCCTTGAACGCCTTGGAGATTTGGGAATGGACGACGACGGCATAGAACTCAGCTTTGCGACAACCACCGACAGCCAGAAGCTCACAGTGAAGGACTTCTTCGGCGACCGAGGTAGTTGGAAGAAGCGGAGACTTGTGGCCAAGATAAAGCTGCACCGCACCTCGAAGGGCTCGAGATTCGCACCGCTGAACAAAACCGTCGATGCTGCAAAACACAAGGCCGTTGCCCAAAAACCTATCTCAAATCCTACCGCATCAAAATCACAGTCAAAGGGTTCGACGAGAACCGGCCCTCGAACAGACGATTCAAACGCTCGCCAGCCAACTGCCCGAAAGCCCGACGCGTCCGCGGGTGGTTTCGTCTCGTCGCTCTTTTCTGGAAACCCCGCCTTCAACTCCAAGTCGGTCCCCGGCCAGATCGACTCGAAATTCTCGCGTGACGCCAGCAACGCCATCCCCTCTGCGTCGTTGTCGTCTTTTGAAGGCCTTGGTTTGAGCGGCGCGCTCTGTCGGCATTTGAACGCGAAACTGGGGATGACAACTCCGACGGGTATTCAGCAGGCGGCCATACCGCGTCTTCTTCAGACGACAGCAACTGATGTCATTATACAAGCCCAGACTGGTAGCGGGAAGACTCTTGCGTACCTCTTGCCCATCTTGCAAAGAATAATGGAAGCGGGACGGGCAGGGACGGGGCTGGAGATGGATCGATCAATGGGGACGTTGGGCATCATTTTATTGCCTACTCGGGAACTGGCAAAGCAAATTTTGGATGTCGTCGATTCTCTTTTGCGATTTTCCGTCTTTGCAAAAAGGGAAGACGATTCAGCTACCGAAGTAGGACCTGGAGCTGAAACCGGAACCGAACTTGAAGCAAAAGAACGGCACTGGATGGTTTCTGGCCTTGTCGTTGGAGGCGATAAAAAGAAATCCGAAAAGGCGCGGCTGCGGAGAGGCTGCACATTGCTCGTTTCCACTCCTGGGAGGCTCCTTGATCATCTGAAGACAACGAAAGCTTTTGAAGTCGGTAATCTGCGCTGGATTGTCGTCGATGAAGCGTTAGTCGTCGACGTTAAGGATCTTAATTAAAAACTCTTCCAGTGACAGATTAATGGAGCTTGGCTTCGAAAACACGCTCAAAGAAATTCTGATAATCATCGATGAACGCCGTCACTTTGCCGAGACGTCGTTGAAGCGCCTGTCGCATCCTATGCTGCCGGTTGAAAGGCAGTTGGTATTGACTTCGGCAACAATCGAAGAAAACGTCAAAAAACTTGCTGAGACTAGTTTGAAGGGGCCCGTGTACGTCCAAACGGCTGATGGCAGCAGTCAGAAGCAACAAGCAGCCCTCATGGAGGGTTCGGTTGAACACTTCAAAGCCCCAACCCAATTACGCCAAATGTACGTTATTATCCCTGCGAAGCTGCGCCTTGTGTCTCTCGCCGGGGTGATACGGAAACTTCAGTCGGTGAGCAAAAAGATGTTTAAGGCTCTCGTTTTCGTGGACACATGTGATTCGGTCGACTTCCTTCACGGTTTATTTTGTCGCACTGTGGATAGATCGAGCTCGGACCAAGCCGACGGTAAAGAGGGTGAGGACGAGAGCCTTGTCAAGCCAGCGGCAATGGAGGGGAACGGCTTGCAATCGCCATTGTTTCCAGGGGTCAGCATTTATCGTCTACACGGGGAGCTGTCGCAAGTTGTCAGATCTAGCACGTATAAAGAGTTTCAAAAATCCGAGCGCGCTGTTCTTTTCTGCACCGATGTGGCTGCGAGAGGCCTGGATTTGTCAGATATCACCGATGTCATACAATATGACATGCCGTTGGATGCTCGCGACTATGTACATCGTATCGGGCGTACAGCGCGCCTGGGCAGAGACGGACGCGCGTTTTCGTTTCTGTTGCCTAGTGAGCAGTTATATATAGACCGCTTGAAGGAGCTTGGCATGAGTTTGGAGGAAGTTGGCGTCAAGGATATTTTGGCGCCGCTTTCGAGCGTCAGTCTGCCATCCACCGAAAACGCAAGACAAAAAGGTCAGCGGAGAGCGGTAGAGGATGCTGCGATGGACGTGCAGATGTTATTTGAACGATTCGTTCTTTGCGACTATAAGGTACACTAACCCTCTATTTGTTCCGTGTTTTTAAAATACATCTCTACCAGATGTTGGAGACTGCTCGTTCTGCGTTCAAGTCTCATATCCGCGCCTATGCGACGCATCCCGCTAAGGATAGAGATATCTTCCACGTAAGGAAGCTTCATTTAGGCCACGTGGCGAAGTCCTTTGCGCTGAGGGACGCGCCGGCTAGTCAAGGAAACCAAGGCATGAAGCAAGGCAAGGATTCGTCGAAGTTACCGGCGAGACGCAAAACAAATAACAAGAGGAAGGTTGATAAGTCGGCAGAATTTTCTTCGGGTCTTGTCTTTAAACGAACCAAAATAAGTTGAGGCAACACACGTAGTTAGCTGAATATACCGACTCGCATCTTCCTACTCATTCCTGTTAGAGTTGGTATTTTAACCCATTCAGCTCTCAATTTTGAGTTCAGAACTCATTTGTGCGAAGCTTGTACAAAACGATTGCAAATCATTTCGAATTTAATCTTGGCCTCCAAAACAGAGCCGTTCGTACACAACGGGACTGTCGACTTGGCATTTTGTTGGCGGCTCCACTGCTGCCAACCCAAAAGGGTGGGCAAATCCAGCGTAGCAACGCGAAAGCGAGTGAACATTCAATCCTCCTGCATGAGGAGGGTTGACCTTGGATATCGTCTCCATTTTTGTTCCCAACTTGTTGGCGAGCTTCGTTGCGAACATAAATGACTTAATTTTTTAATCCTGACAAAGTTTAACAGCCGCCCCTTAGTAGCCGCGCTTTTATAAACTCGCCGTTTTTTTCGCTCCTTTTTCTCGGAAGCTTAAGTTATCCCATGCGAATATCGCTCAAGTGGATTGTGTGAAGGGCGAGAATTGACACCGACAAAACAAACACGCCAACACTTGTAGACTCTCGCCACGCCCAGCAAGCCCCTCCTCCCTCATGGCCGAATGCACGAGTCTGCGACGCAAGGTAAGGTCTTTCGCTGCAGGGAGTTTGCACTGACCTGCAATCCACTCAGCCCGTCGATTACAAGGCCCCGCCGCCGCCTCCGCCCCCGATTGCTCGCTCCCGTGCCATCAATCTCTCTGCTTACGGCGGTGAGAGCACTAGCCCTCCGCTGCCACCCGAACGCATCCGGTCCATTCGGATGCAGGACCTGCATCCACGGAGCATGACGACCTCCTATTCCGTCATGTCCCCGCCGGAACAGCTAGCGCGAGTGAGGAGGTTGACACTGGCTGAGGGGGAGGCTGCCAAGATACGGAAGAGGCGGGCCTTCGAGCGTTTTAATATGTACGTTTTCAAGTATGCTGAGCTATTTAACGGTTGTTCTTTAGGTTTTCGAGATCCTCTGAAGATGGGCTGAGGATCACGCTGCTGGAGAGGCTGGCCGGGAAGTTTATGAAAAGCCCCGAGGAGGCCGCGGTCTCGACGCGCCTGAGTGAGCTGCGTCGACAGTCCCGCCCGTCGTTCCGCTCGTCCATGTCGACGTTCTACTCGAGGCGGTCGAGCTTCTTCGTGCCGGAGGCAGGCGGCGAGTCGAAATCGGGGACGCCAATCCCGCGGCAGAATGTAAGATACAGCAGACGGCCAGCCGGCCCTAGATCCTCAATGGATCTGTTCAGGAGTGCCAACACGTCCGCGGAGACTTTGGTAGATGAGAGCGTCGCGTCGCCTTGTGCTGATTGTGGCATTGCGCTGAAATGCATGCCTGCCGACGTTATTCGTTCGATTGAGATACTGTCGACGCAACTTAAGGCCGACTGCGTTATAGGTTTGGCGCTGTTGTATGGAGTGACTCTGCTGACGGTGTATAGATGTGTCTATGCGACCGGTAATCGAGAACGCGGTGGTTGGATTGCAAGGCTTATTATTCTCTATCCGCACCCAAGAGCTTAACGTTAAGTTGGAGAGCCGAGTTTCAAAACATGATGGTACCTGCGTCCGTGATCATGCTGACGTCAAGCATGAAGGCCAGGCGAGTGATCATGTCTCTGATGAGGTAGGATATAATCATGCATGGGAGCGAGGCTAAAGAAGGCAGGATAAGGATTCAACGTCGCCTGAAAACGATCAGCATGATGACGCCGCCGTCACTACAGAGGAAACGACCGCAGCGACCGCAGCGGAAAACATCGAGCCCTTTAAGCCGCGCTTCGAAGTTCTGCAGGGAAGGTTTAGGGAGGTTGAGAAAGAATTGCAGGACATATTAAAGGATGGCGGTGAATCCAACGCGGAGGACTGCAGATAGATTTTTGACCCCAACTTATAACCCACAACCCTCTATTGACACTTAATTTTTTCTGTATGCGCCTACTCGTTTTATTTGCGAGCAAAAATATAGATATATGCCTCCGCGGCTGCTTTTTTAAAGTTCTCAATAGCCACAACCTTATTATCGTTGTAAAGCACCCATTGGTCGTCTTTCTTCAGGTGCGCGACGTAATGACCGCAGTGCACAGAGGGTCCCTTGTGTGATATGAATCCAATGAGGTTGAAGGTCGTAGAGCTATTCTGGCTGCGAGGGGCATCCTCCTCGACAGCATCGACCACTTCGTCGTCAACATCGCCGGCATGGCTAAACAGCCAGTCAATTGCTCGCTCGATATTGTTACCCTGCGAGCCATTCAGCAACGAGTATTAAATTAGTAGCTAGTACCGTTTCAGCCATCGCCTTCTTCGCCTGATTTGTGGTGAACCCCATATCAGTCAAAGCTGAAAGGTCCATATCACCACCGGAAGCTGCACCAGGAGCAGGATCTGAAAGATAATTAATCGCAATTGTGCATAGCACACGAACCTTCGTCGACATCGTCCATATGCTCAAAAAGCCACGCCATGGCCACTTCGGTCCCATTGTTTCCGGTCTTCTCCAGAGCCTTGATCGCGCGGGAGGTCGGGAAACCCATTGCTTCAATCTGTTGCAAAGCGATCTGATCGACAGCAGGCGCTGTGCTGCCGCCAGCGGCTGAAGCGGCACTACTTAGCTTGAAGACGAATAAGGAAGGTTGTTACCATCTTCGGGGAGAGCTATTTCCCCATCTTGCATCCCCGTTCCAACATAAGGTGCCAAATCCATCTGGGCTGGTATATCGATCGGGATGTCTAGCAAACACAAGTCAATCTAACATAAATACGGAGGATACCCACTTAATTTCTTCATAACATAGCCGTCGCTGACGATGAACCTGTTCATCGGCACAAGCAAAACATCTGGTAACGTCTCAAACTTGGTTGTGCTAATGACAATGTAAGAAGGCGCAAACACTGAAATCCTCTCACACTTCCGCCGTCGTCTGCCGTTTGCAGTTCGAGCAATTAAACTGGCGGCTGTCAGGTGCAGCGAAGAGGTCGAGGCATTGTCGTAAGGAGACGGGGTCGTACACGTCCTCGTCCACCTTCACCGCCGGGATGCGGAGCCGCAAATCCTCGCTCGCATCGCTCTTGTACCGAACGCCCATGCACTCCGTACATTGCAACCGGGATTCGGTCCTGAATTTGAAGATCTTGGTCGGATCCCGTCCGCCAGCCCGCTCTTTCTGCTCGATCAGCTTAAGAATATGCTGTATGAACTCGTGGGAGTCCTTATGCGCCTTTAGAAGACAAGCAGTGAACGGCGGCATACCTGCTGCCGCATCGTGGAAAACTCGGGATGGCCCTTCCCCACCAAGTTTTTGAACATGGACGGCGTTATCCCATTCTGGCCAACGATTTCACCATCGTCATTTAGGTTCGGCATCGAGAACCTTCCGCTGCAGAGACCGTCGCATAACTTCGCCATTTGACATGTGAAACATTGCGATGGAGTGTCTCGGCAGATGTTGATATGCTCCTGTCCCGGCATGAAGTATCTTTCGCTCATGAGTGCTCCACAGGAAAACATGTAACTCACCGATCCTGAAACGAGGGTAATGACATCAAAACTTGCATGGCTGACGCCAAGTAGCAACTAATACGAAAGATTAAAAACGGGCGTTTTAGAAGACAGTAACGTGTTGCCCATGTTGGTAAGACCAGTGTAACCCGGACCAAACAGCGGAGTCAGATCCTTTCCGTCCTCGGTAACCATTGCAAAGTCGAACTTCAAGTTTTGTTCCAGCTCCTTTGGTAAACATTAACAAACAGTTTATGCCAATAATCTCCAACCAACTCCGCAATGCTGATCTCCGTTTTCTGTTGGGACGACACATTTATACCAAAGTTGGAAAGATGGACACCAAGAGAGGGATCTAATCTCTCCGAGTTGCACTCATAACAGTAGACATCTGACAGCTTAGACAACAACCAGTGGCAGAAAACGATTCATACCTGCCGTTCCTTCAGGAGTAATCGTCCCTAGTTTACAAGACACAGGGTGCTTGCATGAATCGTAGTGCGCCAATGCATGTCCATTTCCACCGAGGCCGCCATACTGTTTTCTTCCGCATCCTATGTTTCCGCACGTGAAACACAGCCATAGATTCTCAATGACCTCGCAATCGTTGCAATGCACTATAACCACCGTGTAAGCCGGGTTATCGGAAAACTGCCAACCTTTGAAGTCAAGCTTAAACGCAGGGTTCTGGACCAGCTTTGTGACGTGGGAGCAGGTGCTCAGTTCCTCATTCCAAGCCTTAACATCAGATTGTTTTCTCGCCGACAAGGATGTCTTCACGGCATCCACCACGTCCAAAAGCTGATATATTAAGACCCATGAAAAGCTTACAACTGCCTTACGTTTCCCTTGACATCTTCCGGCAAAATGTCGCCACACTCGAGACAACGGACCGCAGTAAAAGTCTCGAACTTGTCCTCTGAATTCTCCTCCTCAATCGCAAGCTTGGTGATCTTCTGCGGCGGGGAATTCTCGGTCTGGTTCGATTAGACGAGACGCGTAAAAATGAGTCTTACCCTGCTGGGGATGGCGACTTTCTTGATGTTCAGAACGACGGGATGCCGGTGCTTGCTGTGATGCAAACGCGAGTGGTTCCTGTCTTCAGCATTGCAGCCCCCGTTGAAGCATGTGAGGCACACGTCGATGCCGTTCTCGGCGGTCTTGGCTGCGTCAGGCCCAATCACTCGCCCATGGATGACCCTTACCGACGTCTCAAAGCAGACAGTGCATTCGTCCTTGTGCACTTCCGTCGCTAACGTCGGACGCCGTATCTGGCTGAGATGCTGGCAACCCATTCCTTATGAGCGGAGCGGCGCGTGGAAGGTATCTGGGGTTCTAGTCCACAACCTCGCGACAGGACGTCTTTATCCCAAAGTGCTGCGCCCTCGCGCCGTCTCGCTCGCGTGACTTACGAATAGTCCAACGAAGGCTGTTCTATCATGGCACGCGACCGCTTTATCGGCGGCGTTCTAATAAGCAAGAGTGGGGACGCTGGGACTGATAGCCAGTTCAAGGCATCGGCATCAAAACCTACCATCACGCAAGGTCAATCAAACCTACCAGACCGTGTCGGGAGGAGGAGTTGCGACGTGGTCGATGGGAAGAGCATGCCCCGCGCGGCTGGCGGCAAGAAGGCGTCGCCGCAGATGGGACATGACCACAGCGGGCCAGAGTCCTCTTCTTGCTCAAGTCATCAGCTGTGAGGAGCTTAATCACGTAAGCATGGCCTGCTTGCGACTCGACCAGATCGTGGAGATTCCGCACAATGAGTGATGTGCGAGTGTCGTCAAACTTCGCCGGATATCATTAGACTTCGCTGCTTCAGCAACAGGAGCGATGGCGATGGCCGATGCTGCGATGGAAGTGGACGCGGCGGTTTCGAACCTCGCGTGCGATTTGGAGGTTGAGCTCCAAAAGATTTTCTTGCAGCTCGCTCGCGCGTACCTACGCGGTTCCGTCGAATGCAGTCAACTGGCCACTTTCTACCAGGACGTGCATCGCAAAGTCACAGGAACGGGTCAAAGCACCTCTGAAGATGCCAGTTTGTTAGTCGGCCCGTCGCGGCGCGATGACCCTCTTTTGGTGCCGAGCGTTCTCGTGGACGTGATATGGCTTCTTGACATTGAGTCGGTGGATGATTCGGATGGAGACAGCGCGGCGGCGAAGGCTGCCAAAGGACGGAATCTGAAGGAGCTGGTCAAGCAGATAATGGTTTCGACGCAGTTTAGCGAAATTTGCGTTAAAGTGATGTAGGCTAGGAATTTTGTCCCGCTAGTTCTGCTGAAGGAGCGACTAGAAATTGAATTCCTTGAGCTCGTCGGTGCTATACCATCTCATAAGCTGTTCAACAAGAAATCCATCCGTCTTAATACGTCTTTACTATACAAGCAACAAAAGTTCAACTTGCTGCGGGAAGAGTCCGAGGGATTTTCGATGCTTGAGACGTACTTGGCGAGCAATTTGCCGAAGCCATTCGACTCCTACTGGCAATCGTATAAGAATACTCGAAGCGTGCGCGAGATCGCCGATTTGCGGAAGGCGAACATTAAGGAGCGAGTGGCGCACGTTTTGGAAAACATCACGAGTCTTATTGGCTACTTTGACTTGAACCCGAACAAGGTCTTGGATGTTGTGTTGGATATCTTCATCGCCAATGTTACAGATCATTGGGATTTTTTTATCGAGCTTCTGGAGGCGAGCTGCTGGTGTGGTCGATCAGTCAGTCGGAGGCTTGGGAATGAAGAGGCAAAGGACTTGAAAGGGGAGCGGTCCGTGTGCGGTCAAGTTCTCGGCTTCAAGTTCGATTACTACAACTCCGTAGCTCCTCCCACTCAAAATACTCCACCTCAGTTGTTTTGGATTGCCGCACTGCTTATAAGGCATCAGCTTGTACGGCTAGAGGACCTCTATTCACATCTTTCGCCAAATGACGACCAAATCGACTCCGAATTTGACGCCTACATAACAACTTTGAAGGCCCAGAGCAAGCGGGAGGGCCGTTACAACGATACAAAGGTTTTCTTCATGTCTGGCTTTTAAACTAACAAGTTGAAGCTTGCAGATGCTGGCGCATTAGGGATGGACGACTTTCCCCCTAAAGACCGGCCCGCCGCAGATCTGCCGGCCGTGGTCGCTGCACCGATACTGTCACTTGAGCCACGACAGGGCAAACGGTCAAATCAGAAGGCGATGTTGGCTGCTCATTTGATCGCCATCGGAGACTTGTCCCACGGGCGTATGATTTTAGATAGGCTACCGAAATTGTGCAACATGTATCCGGAGATTGCGGAAAATATGTGTCGATTGATGCATGTCATCGTCGAACCTGTCTACAAGACGATTCGGCCCACTTCCCTATTTGTAACAAAGCCCATGGCGCAACGGGATTCCGTGGCCGTAAATACTCTGAATCCGAAACTAAGCCAGATATTTGAGAAAACACTCGTTGGCAAGAAAGCGTATCCTGCGAAGTACAAGTTTTTTTACGACCCTTGGAAGGAAGGGCTCCCTGTCTACACCGATATCGATTCATTGCTGAAGGCAATCCGAGCGCTGCTCCCATATGTCGGGGCGCATCTTTCAAAGGATTCTGTTCTTCTGAGTAAAATATCCCGAATCGGTCGAGCACATATATCGAACGTAAGTTGCAGACGAAGCGTTGCCATCTCGTGAGCTTACGCGTTATAGCCCAATGCGGACGATCGCATTAAGAACAGTTGGATTTCTATCGTGGCCCAGTACCTTTTTCCTGCACTGGCTTTGACACATCATAATCCTGGACTTGCCAATGAAGTATGGGGTCTCGTCAAACAACTTCCTTATGATCGCCGTTTTGCGTTGTACGGCGAGTGGAAGCACAAGACCTACGAAGCTATCCCGGAGTTGGTTCTTGCTAAAGAGAGAACTAATAAGGATGCAAAGTACATCATGAAGTTAGTGTCATTGCGTGAGACGTCTGTGGTTACTAACAGTCGTCGAGACGCCTCTCGAAGGAGACAACAAAGCAATACGGCCGGCACATCGGGAAGATTGTACATTCAAATCCTGCGGTGGCCTTCAAGGTCATCCTTAATCTACTTCAAGTGTACGACAATCAAATCACCTTCTTTGTTGATGCGTCGCGATACTTGACGGAGCTGTCGTTTGACGTTTTATGCTTCTCTTTAGTTGAAGCTCTTGCAACACGAGAAGATCGGATGCAAGATAGAGGCACAGGTATAAATCAGTGGCTGAAATCACTAGCGAATTTTGCCGGGAATTTGTTCAGAAAGCATCCAATTGAACTTCCGGGTTTGCTTCGATATGTATTTTGTCAGTTGGCCAAGAACAATGTGCAAGACCTTGTCGTGTTGCAGGATCTCATTGGCCAAATGAGCGGCGTCAAGCCGGTTGAAGAGGCCACCGATCATCAGCTGGAGGCTTTGGCAGGCGGAGAGACCCTGCGCCGCGAGGTGTTCCTTTTCGAAACAGCCCGGTTCACACGAAAGGCTAGCATTCGGTTGACTAGGGCCCTTATCGAGTGCAATTTGGCAGCGCCGTTAGCGATACTTATCGGTCAGCAGCGGAAGGACTGTATTTATCGCGGGGAGGAAAGGGAAATAAAGAGCCTTGGCTGGCTGCAAGATAATGTATGCTTTTTGTCGAACCTATCGCTCTCTAATAACTGCGCTACAGGTGCAACGGACCTTGCTTTTGTATTGCGAGTTTCTCGCTTCGGCGGTCGAACGCGAACTCATTATTGAATCAATTCCGGATATAACTGACTTGCGCATTACCTACGGCCTTGAACCGGAGGTTGCTTTTTATATACTGCGACCAAAATTATCCTTTTTAGTAAAGGTTTGAGCAATTCCTCCTTTTTTTGTTAAACGATAGAACTAGAAAGACGAAGATGCGGTAGAAAATAATCAGTCAAATGAAGCATCGGGTGCGACGAAGGCAAAAACTCATCCTTTACCCAGTCTGCGCCACATTGGAGACGTTGTGTCAAAAACACTTCCTGAAAAAGTATGGGCTGTTGTGCCACCACAGTTCTACGTTACGTTTTGGCAGCTCGCTTTATCCGATATTATGGTGCCAAAGTCTCGCTACGCGTCCGAAATTTTAAAACAACGAAGTTTGATTGAGTCTCTTGATAATGATCGGAGCGACATGCAACCGTCTGCTGTTGCGAAGCGGAAAAAAGATCGGGACCGATCACACCTAATGATTCAGCAATTAGACAAGGAGATGAAGACTCAAGAGGAGAACTCAAAGCGCGTCGACGAACGTTTAAAGCTTGAGAAAGACTCGTGGTTTTGCCCAGGTTTGCACCCATCTCTGTCGCTACTCCTTTTGACGCATAGCAGGTGCAGCGGCGGAATTAAAAGCCTACCGCAACGAAGTAATTGAAGTGATCATGCAGCACTGCCTATTTCCCAGGCTGACATTTTCGCCTCTCGACGCTGTGTTTTGCGCGAAGTTTATTCTTCGAATGCATAGTATGGGCACACCGAATTTCTCAACGATATCCTTGTACGACAAGGTGATTGCTTACATTTATTCGCTTTATTTAACTGGCAGATAGATACTTGATAGAAACAACTTGCAAAGTGTAATCTTCTCAGCCACGGAACTGGAAGCGAAAAACTACGGTTTGTTCTTGGCAGATATTCTTGGGACGTTGGCGTCGTGGCACCAAGACAAGCATTTGTACGTCAAGGAAGGTCGTGGAGACGGATTGCCTGGTTTCGCCTTACGCTGGAATTCAGCGAATCCGTTGAAAACACCGGACGCTGACCTGCTTGAGTACGATGGATTTTGTAAAGCCATATACAAGTGGCACTCCAAAATCCACAAAGCCTTTCTCAATTGCGTCGAGTCGAAGGAATACGTACAAATTCGAAACGCTATTTTCGTTTTGGACAAAGTTCGAGATTTCTATCCTGTCATTCAAGTTCACGGAGAGCAACTGGAATCCGCACTCACAGCTCTAGCTGCGACCGAGAGTCGTCAAGATTTAAAACAGCTGGCAATTTCTTTTTCGGGCAGGTTGCAAAGTGCCTCTAAAACTTGGATATCGATCAAGTCCTTTCAAAATGGGCGAGATCCTACCCAGCTTCAGCTAGAGACCGCGTCAGCTAGGCCCACCGCGAGCTCGGGTTCAACGACGAATAATTCTCATCCTCCACCAGTCGAGCGAAACGCGCAGCCATCAGCAGAGTCTTCGTCGAGCCAACCGTCGACAGGGGCCCCCATTGTGAAGGAAATAAAAGAGAGATCTCTTGATATCGGGGAGAAGGGCAGGTCGGAAGCTAAAAAGGATGAACGGCACGAACGAAACGGGGACGGAGACAGAGACCGACGTCAAAAGTATGAACGTCTGGATAGGGACGCAAAGGCGGCAGATTCTGGGAAATCGGAAAGAAGTGATCGAGATGCCCGACGGGTCGTCGATGATCCGGTCAAGAACTCTCCGAAAGACAACACGCTGATTCGTGAATCCCCTCGGAAGGTGCCAAAAGCATCCGATTCTAAAGATGCATCCCCCTCGCGTCGGGAGTCCTCTAATCAAGTGCGCCAAGTGCCCAAAACGCCCGACGAGAAACGCGAAGACAGGAGACAAGAACGAGCTCCTGCGGATCGCAAGCCGGAAGAGCGCTCGTCGAGACTTGAGGACAATCGAGCAGTCATTTTGGAGAGAAGATTCTATAATGGTGGTCGGGACGAGAGAGACATACCGCCTTTAAGCAAGGACGAATCTTCAAACGGCGTGGGCTCTAGGCTATCCCACCGACACGGACAGACTGCAACCATGGATTTATCTGCTGCATCTAAATCCTCTGTTGACGTGCGAGAGTACCGCTTCCCTGACAACTCCCGTGATCAAGATGCGTCCTCTCGTGATGATCAAAAAGAAAGGGACCGCGATCGAGATAGGCACAGAGACCCCGGCGCGCGCCCGTCGCGAGGCCCCGATCCTTCACGGTCTGCGCAGCAGTCTATGCCCGCGCTTCGAAGAGGTGCGCGGCAATTGATTTCGTAACCTTGTCGTCACTAACTCCTTCAGACGACGAGCTACAAAGAGAACGGCGGACTGTGCAAATCACAAGCGAATCTCGCAAGGACGATAGTGAGCGTCCCCGAAAAGACGAAAATGAACGTCCTCGGAAAGACGAACGGCTGGTGGAAATATCCAAACATGACAAGGATCGCGAGCTCGACAGACAGCGACTAGTTTCTGACGCCGGAAATATGTCAAGTCGCGGTGGAAGGTCGAATGTTGACCTTGACAGGGAAACCAGCCGGCAGCAGAGTAAACAAGGCAGTAGTAGTCGCGAAGTGACGGAGGCTCGGAAAGATGTCGCCACCACCGTCCAGGCTGAACCCTCTGCCGGTGCCGTTATAATGGGGGCGGCTAATACGAAGTCTTCCGCATCCGCATCTGGGGTTAGCAAGACTGTACTCGAAAGGCTTGGTCGGCATCAAAAAAGCGACGAAGGCAATGCCGGAGTATCGCCGTCTGACTCGGCGTCTGAAAGGTCGCGGGAAAAGAAAAAGGAGGGTGCGCGGGAGGAGAAGCCGAAAGACAAAGAACGTGAGCGAGACCGTGATAGGGATCGAAGTGATCGCGACCGGGATCGGGCAAAGGAGCGCGGGAAAGAGCGAGAGAAGCGAGAATCTAAAGACAGAGATGTTGAGCGCAGCAAGGATCGTAAAGACCGCAGGAGGGACAAGGTAGCTTGCAATTAATTTGCCCCGCGCATTTGCGTTGACAACTACGATAGGATCCAAGCTTGGGAGAGTTTCGCGAGGAGGATAAGTATCGGAAGCGCGAGCGAGACCACTCGACCGCTGAGCGAGAAACCAAACGGCCGAAGATGGAGGATGGTAAGCTTGGGTAATTTGGTAACACTAACAACGAAGATATGGCAAGCAACGGCGACCAAACTGGTACAAAAAGGAGATATGACGAAGAACGTAGGTGTTTCATGTACGTTGGATAACGGCTAATGTGGTCAGAATCTGAAGCTGCAGGGCGTGGATTAGTTGCGGATCCCTCAAATGCTACGTCGGACTCTTTTAAACGATCGAAGGTCGCTCGACCGCCAGCGAATACGGGGCCGCCTCCTGACGGACCAAGACCGGGAGCGCAACTCTCGGAAGGGGGGACTTCTTCAGCTTGGGCGAGTGACAATACCGGATATCAGGGCAGGGACAGGCGGGATAGAAAGGGCCGGCGATGAGATAATAGTTATACAATTTAAAAAGTAATGCGGTGATATAGCTTTTATCCATTGCCGTATATACCAAATGTATTAGCACAACAGAAATTTATTTTATAATTGTACTTAATTGTTATTTAGTTTATCGCCTGTCATTTCTCTCGTCTCACGCACGGATCCAACATCGCACAAGAAAGACGAAAACACAGGATGCGGTTTCTTCAGCAGAGACGCTGCCAGGGAAAACATCTTCTTAGCCTGCTCGACGTTCGTATCAGCAAATAAGCCTCCTAGGACGGAGAGGCTGAAGATTTTTAGGTAGACGGATCCGATGGAGTCCGCGACTTTAAGACACTCAACGAAGAGGGACCTATAGCACGCGGTCAACGTGTCGTAATTAACAATCCGTCCTACTTTGTCTTCTGGATTTCTCCATTTACAAATGCACGCAAGCCGTCTTCAAGAGTCGCCGCAG
Organism: Irineochytrium annulatum; assembly: GCA_027600665.1. Lineage (NCBI taxonomy): Eukaryota > Fungi > Chytridiomycota > Chytridiomycetes > Chytridiales > Chytridiaceae > Irineochytrium > Irineochytrium annulatum. The sequence goes on from JADGJL010000039.1 coordinate 54,639, forward strand.
CACTAACGCAGTTCGGCACACCGCGAAGTCGTTTCGGTGTTTCCGACACCGGCTTCATACAATAAAGCTCGCGACTTAAGCACAGGCGAACGTACCTCATGCGGCCCTTTACCGAACTCGTTTTGTAATATAGAGAGGCATGCATTGATGTGAAACGACAATTTGCGCATATCGTCTCTTGAACAGGCATCGACCGCGAGAGCTTGGAACCACTTATATGCTACTTCAGCCCTCCCCTCTAACTGCAGAAGCATCGCATGAAGGAAGTAGAGCGCGGAGAGATGGCTGCTAAGCAAATTAGGATCGCGTTTGCACCACTGTATTGCAGTATCCAATTTCTATCGCATGTAAGTCAAATCGATACGACCATAGCCCACCTCGCGAGCCGCAACATAATTCCCTTTTAGCATGTGAATCTCGACGTAATGATGCAGTGACAGGGCGTAGAATTTGGCAAACCAACATCGCCGGGACAAAAGTTCTGGCGCATCAAGTGTATGTTCTGATACGCAACGTTAGGACAATACACACAAATTTGCAAACCGGGCGCGTTCACCATGGAATCTTGTTTGTGTTAGAAAAGGGAGTTGGGGATTCTTCTCACTTGAACATCGATCGCAAGCCTCCTTCACAAGGACTCTTGCCTTTTCGGCATCCGCACCACGAAATATGACCGCCGAAACGAGGAAGCACAGGGGGTACAGCTGACTCTGCGACAGCGCCGCTATGCCAACGCGAGTTGGCTGGCACTTAAGATTCACAGTTGTGTTAACGTCCAGCATTTCGTCACCGGATCCATTAGGGAGTAAATCCGAGGAAAATCCTTTTTGCAAACGCGACAAGCAGCTCTTTGCGTCCTTAAATGTCCCTCGGGTGCTCGAGTACATAACCTTAAGAAAGAGGTAAAGTCGATGCAAGTCAGAATTTGTGCATCGGCCGGGGCGGTTCTCGCTTGCAGCCGCTTGGTCAAAGAGCTGGTCGAGGGTCGTCATCACTTCCTTGGCGAGTTCGAAATTTTGTCCCCACAACGCAACAGTTATGTGCTTAATCAAAAACGCACACTTAGAGGCTATATTAATGGATTGTCAAAACTCTGGGTTGCACCTGGATATCAACGTCGTTTCTCTTGACCGCCTCCGCCGTTGCCGTGCTTACGACTCGAAAGAAGGTGGAGACGTCGCCATCAGCGACGTACAAGTCCGCCAGACGTGATGTCAAATAGTAATACCATTGCGGTAGTCCTTCGCTATGTTTCTTAGTGATGTTACAAACAGAAGTAGGACGTACATCGCAGCATCCTTGATCGCCTGCTTTAAAACTTGCTTCGTTGCCCCTACGTTCCCAAGCTTCTCGAACAATCCCGCCTGAAGCTCTACTATCGCTAGACTCAGCAAGTTGCCATCCCCGATCTGGAAAGTCAGGATTGTCTCAATACAAGGGAGTTACTTGAGTGGCCAGCAACAACTTCACTAATCAGACAAAATTTGAAATCGCAAAGACAAACGAACTGCTTTTTGTAAGTGCCTCTCCGCTTCTACTGTGTTGCTCGTGTAAAGAAATAGGATTTCAGCCAGCCGGCAACGAGTCCGTATTTCATCTCCCGGCGACAGTAATTCGCCTAACGATCCGGTCTTCCCAGGTGCAGTGTGAACAAACAACGCCAAAGCCGCCTCCAGGAGCCGAACGGCCGCCGCGACGTTCTCCTGGACTTCCTGCTCCACGCCAGGGCCTTGAGGCCGACACGCCGGCCTATAGGACAGAAGGTAGCTGATATTTATCATGTACTGCTCAGAACTACATCGATTAGGCGATTCCAGGGGCGCAAACACGAACAGAGCCCATAGCAGCGACAGTGTCGAGTTCGGCGGCACGGACATGGTAGAACAAGATCGGACACATTAATTAGACGAGCTCGATGGCTTGAAAGCCACTGGCCACATAGAGATGGAGTTTCAGCAACAGGTCAAGAGGAACGCTCAAGAGCAACAGGTGATCCTCCTTGGTTTCTCGATAGAGATAGAGTTCTAAAGGACGCTAGCAAGCTCTCCTGGACCTGCTGAGTTGGGAGAAGGACATTAAGGCTAAGGATGTGGCCGCCAAAGCGCCTACTGCATCGATTCTTCCTCCAGTCCGTGGCTCATCTGGTTCGATACCTGTGACTACATCCTGGGACCCATCGACGCGCGAGCAGCCTGAAGATATCAGCCTTTCTCACCGCGGCGGTAAGCCTCGTGTTTGTCCCGACGATGGCTTAAAAGCACGGCAGAAAGCGAAAAGAAGCTAGAGGAGTCGCTTATTGAAAAGGAAAAAGTAGGCTGGGGATTGCCCAAGTTTCCGTCTTAAGCTTGTTGTAGGGAAATGCGTACTTCAAAAAGGGCGACTACAAACGGGCTGTCCAATGCTACACAAAATGCGTCGCTTTGGACCCGAAAAACGTTGCGGCTTTGACCAACAGAGCCATGGCGTACCTGAAATTGGACAAGTTGGTGCTTGGTCGAAAGCCGCACTTACTCGCTTACAGTTGGCGACCTGCCGAAGCGGACTGCTCGGAGGCTTTGAAGCTGGAACCAAAAAACGTGAAGGCGTTGTGGAGGCGGGGGAAGGCGCTTGTTGGCTTGGGGCGTTATAAGGAGGCCAGAGCAGGTTTTTTTTTTTTCTTTTTTGATGATCACTTATGATGACAAAGACTTTGACACGGCATTGGTCCTTGAGCCAACTAATGCTGCGATCAAAGAAGACCGTCGGCTTGCTGCCGAGGTGGAAAAGGGGCCGGCCGCAAGTACAAATGTTTGGCAATTATGCTTTTGGCAGCTGATTGGCAGGTTGTAGCGGAGAAGACAAGGTCAACGCAACAACGGCGGGTGGAGAAGCCTTCGACGGTAATAAAGAGTAAGAAGGAGCCAGTGATGGTAGGTTGGATGCGTATATATAGCGCTGAAAATCTTAGGCACAACCGCGACGAGTGCGGATCCCGATAGATGAGTATGGCGATGCGGAACTGTTTACAGCGAAACAACTGCCTGCATCTGTAAGCCAAGGCAGCCGCTATTGCCCCTTAACATCGGTAAGGTTGTGCCACCGGCTGTGCAAAAGACCGACCCTGCCCCAGAGGGCACAAAAGCGGACGCTAAGTCCGTGATTGGTGACGCTCCCGCAAAAGTAAAATCAAGTGCCTCGGATGTTAGAGTGGACATCGCGAAGATGTCAATTTTGACAATGTTTGAATTTGAGCGAGTGTGGAAAGAATACAAAGGCGACGAGGATCGATACCTTATATTTAAGGTACACGCCTGCTTCGTACAGCATTATAATTTGTATTTTGTAGTCGATACAGCCAACGGAATACGAGCGATTGTTTAAAAACTCCCTGGAATCGCGACATCTTTCCAAATTCCTCCAGTTGATAGAAGACTACTTTCTCCGGTATGACTCGACGATAATATTTTAAATGTCTCATAAATTGTAGCCGAGCGCCGGTACCTGACACCCTGCGGGTCTTGAAGGGCCTCTTGGGGACACAACGTTTCGAAATGAACCTGATGCTGTGCTCAAAGGGGGATCACGAAAGTAGGGTGTGTTCCTTATTTATAACTAACCCAATATTAAGGACTACAAAGAATCTTTTCAACGCTATCTGCCGATGGGGCGGATTCATACCAGTTGGACACGCTACGAAAATGTTATGGTGTAAGATTATAGTTTTAATACCGCACAAGCAAGCCTTGCCGAACACCGCTTAAGGCTGAGAGAAATTTAAGTTTTGAGAAACGGGGTGTTCAAACATTCTTTGACGGATGTGAGTTTTTCCTGTGTAATGATGTTTCTTCTCGCAAACGCGTTGCAATAGAAGCTGGGCAGACATCTATTCTCGTTTAGCTTAACTCTAGTGCGATTGAAGAGCTTGGGGAAGGCGCAAACGTTCTTGCGAAGGGACCCCTTGCTGGGCTGTACCCTATTTGTGCCTTGTTGTCTGCCATTAGTCAGTCGCGTAGTGTCAGTCATCTATGCCTACCTATAGAAAAATGCTTTCGGAACTCCTCCGTGTGTTGAACAAACGACACCCGCTTTCCGACGGCGTTCTTGGCGGCGTTGTCGTGCTTCCGCTTCCGGTCGTCCATTTGCAGGTGCTCAAGCGCGGCACACAGGTCGTCTCGGCGGCGGTCCCGGTTCCTTTGTGTAATTGCCCTGACATACCGCCCATTGGCCTCCATCCGATGCTGGCCAGCAGCAATATCCTTGGCGCGCAGTGCGGCAGCCGCTTCCTCCTGAGCAACTTTAGCGTCATGTAAACATCTCGTTGAAGCGTCCGCCGCAGGAAGCGCGCGCACGCAGGCGAAGTCCCTGTGGAAAAGGGTGGTGTCATACTGCAAGCCCGGGGTCTCAAGGATGCGCGATCGGTTCATTAGCTCGACGGGATTAGACGCGAATTCGGAAATGTGAGGCGGGCCACGAAGACGTCTCTTGCGGGCCGCCGCCATCGCTCTCTGCTGCTCAATATTTGCAATTGTTCTCATCGTGGCCAGCTTGGCTTCGTCCTCCATCTGTTCCTTCGTTCGCTCCTCTTGACGCTGCAATGGTAATATGATCAGATTCGAATGCCACAACCCGAGGCCGACCTTTTGCACCGCCGTGGAGAATCTCTTCGCCGCCACCTCATTTTGCTCCGCGACCGTTGCGCTTAACTGGGTCGTCCAGCGAAGCTGTGCCGGTGAGATCCCACTCATGTTTGATTAATCAAACCTCATCCTCCCGCCAGAGTCGTGCCTGAGCATGCGAAATCCCAAACTCTCCAGACTTGAGCTTCAGCGCATTCCCCAGGATGACGACGGCGTTCTCCACGTCGCTGTCCCACTCCGTCTGCAAATTGAATGGTATCAGAAGTGTCCGCCCCTAAGATCGCCGGACCGTACCTTCAGCTGATCAAGGGCATGATCCCACTCATTAACAGCCCTTTGCTGGAATCGATGTTTACGTTGGACCGCCAGCCTCCGCTGCTGCTCGCGAACCTGGAGGAGACGCCTGGTTCTCAAATCGGACATAAATGTGCGATCGGAGTTGGCAGTTTTGGCACATGCAAGTTGATAGACTTCGAAGTCCATCACTGGGCGCTGGAGAGGAGAATGGGACCCATGAGGCGACGATAGTGTTTGCTCTCTCTCATCGCGTTCTCCATGCTCGCCAACCTGCTTGTCCTCTTTCTGCTCACCATCGGCGTCCTCAACGCCGCCAAAGTATTTGCAACACCTTTTCTGCTTTATTCTTAATATCCGGAAGATCTACGATACCTGCGAATGCTGCTGCTGCAAGCCGGTCCGAGGGTCGAACTCGTGCTCGCCACCAGCTGACACGCCCTACGTGAGTTGCCCCAACTGCATTTGCCTCAACAGGCTTGCGTTTTATTAACCGCCACATTGCCAGACCTTCGCCCTCTCGGAGAACAACGTGAACCTGTGCAATGGAGCCGCCTGCCAGATCTACTTTCCGGCGGATTGCCCGGGCCCTCATGTTGGTACCACTTTTGTCTGCATTCTAACAGTCACTCACCATCTACGCAATGCTTAAAAGCAACCCGGAGTCACCCGCATCCATCTGAACTGCACCGGGAGCATCTGCGACATAAACTTGTCAAGAACGCTCGCCACCCTCCCGACCAGCGCGCCGCAGACCGCGAACGGGGAAGGTAGAGCCGCCCCGCAGCAAAAGAAAAGCGCCGCGCATGGCTCCAGAGCCGGGTCGACCGTTTCGGTTATGCTAGGGGCGGCCACGGTCTTTCTGGTGGTGTACTCGTGCTTCGTTTGAGTTGATGAAATCTATGGATTGAGATAGGCTGGTTGCGTGCAGTCTAGAAGATCCCTTGCACATACTCCACTATGCATGTGGCGAAATTGTGAAAAAAGAACTCTGAAAAAAGGACAACTATAAAACGATTGCTGAAAGTTTCATAATGTTCAACCTGATTCGTTAGCATATGTACACGTGGTTCATCAAACAGCGGCTATATAACATAGAAGACGCCAGGCATCAGAGCGAATCACCACCGGTCGATTAAGCCGCAAGGGCTGAAAATTGTTGAGAAATATGGAGCAGGAGAAAGCGCTATTTCGATATAAAATTATGTAAAAGACCGAAAAAAAATAAAAAAAATAAAATAAAATAAAATAAAACACACACAGAGAACAAGAAACGTTGCAGAGTTTTGCTGCAAGAGTCAGACTGGCGTGCCCCGGAGCGACTACTTCTTTTTCCACACTCCAAAGAAAAACGAATCCTTTCTTGTGGCGAATATACCCGGGCCCCCTGCTTCCTTCTTCTTCACAAGACCCACCGTCGCTGCCATCGACCCCAGGGGCCTCGCGACGAGAAAGTCGAGCGACCTGGACCTCGCAATGGGTGGGTGTTCACATATCGGCTCGTCCGAGCACGGATCGTTGTCCAGGAAATCCAACCGCGATCGCCTAAACACGTGGCTCCGCCGTTCAGCCGCTATCGGTGTCGTTGTGGCCGGCACGGGCGGCATTTCGTCCGCGATGAAGACGTCAGGGCTGGCTGGCTGCCCCGTGGGCGTCGGGCTTGGCGATGTGATGGCCATGACGGGCCCCATGTGGACCTGTTGTGGCAGGCTCGGCCTCCGGACCCTGACCTCCGCCCTCTTAGCGCCAGCAAAAGCCGGTACCGCCGCCGATATCGACGGA